>SNQJ01S0028854.1:135291-171881 GCA_010110895.2 Picea sitchensis
TAATGTAGAAATGATAGGCAGATTTCTAGGGATTGGGTTGTTGGGTTCTGATTAAACTTAGCATGGAGAGGTTTGAGATCCACACTTCATGGATCTAGGATTTGGTTTGTTAAATACCATCTCATCTATATATTGTACTCTGATTTCATTTGCTAATTGAATTGGTTTTACACCATTCCTTTGTGTGAGCGAGCCCTCTGTGCTCTGCTCTATTTGCCTCTCTGTCTCTAATTTAACTGATACACCTACCAAAACTTATTTAAACATTCAATCTTGATATTCAAATGGGTACTAGGCTTACCCTTCTAGCATTCTAAGGGTGACTCCTGGTGCTAACATTCCTGGCGTCATTGTCGAGGATGAATTTGAATATTTTCCTTGAAAGAAACAACAAAGCTTAGATCCTGTCTTTAATGGTGAACAAGGGTTGGTGACACAATACAAACTGCAACGTTCACCTCGCGACTCCAATCAAATTTCAATCAAATTCAAAGAATCCATTGGAATACAAAACCTATTGACAAAGACATGGAAGGACATTATGGAAAAACCAGGTACCAAAGCTTGCGTTTTCTCCAATATGTAATATTTTTTTTGTTAGTTACTTATTTTCCTTTCTTGAACATATCAAAAGGATTTTCCATTTCTTACTGTATTCAAAAGAATACCATAGATTTGTATTTGTATATCCTTGTACTTCTGATCTTACACAAGATCCTTCATCCCAATCACTTGATATCAATGATCAATCCTGTGAACCTTATGAGACCAAAGATGATACTAGACTTGTTATACATAATATTAAACCCTACAATATTCAAGATAGATATATACCACTTCAATTACCTCATGTCCTTCATGATTTTCCTACAAAGCATTACAAATACCTTCTTGTATTTGATGGAGAACTTGATAAACTTTCAGTCGAAAAAAACATTGATTATTTTGAGCATGTTATAGATCTTTTTGAAGTTGAAGTTGAAGTTGAACCAGCACAAGAGAAACTGACATGAGCAAATATGTCGGATGGAGAAACTGAGCAGAAGCCCAGTAATGAGAATCCTGCAGGAATGGAAGTTTCAACAGGGTGGGAAGCTAAGGACAAAAAATGTGAAGAAGATAACTTGGGAGATCGATGTGATTTACTCATTGACAAGGAAGAAGTGCAGCAAGCCGACCTGCAAAAGAAGAGCCAGCCAATGGAGCAGTTGGACGAGGTGATTGAGGAGATAAGGAAGTTGATGTTGGGGTCAACAGAAGGAGCGGTCAACAAGGAGAAGTTGGATAGAAAGGAACCTGCACAAGCCGAAAAGATACAGGACCAGCAACAACAAAGCAGGGGAGAAGGAAGATAGCTCCAGGAGAAAGTTTGGGATCCAGGAGGATTTCAGTCGAGCTGGAAAGCTCATGAGTAGGAGCTCATGATTTTTCGTAGTCGTGGAGTATGATGCAGGAGCATTGCTCCACAGCACGCGCCAACCAATTGACACGCATGGTGCAGATTCAAGGAAGGGAGAGGGGACACCCTCTCATTTTTCCTTCGAGAATCTAAGGCGTGATAAAAAACAAATTAATGCCGAGAGATTGGAAGAGCCAAGTTGTGTCTTCGCACAAGCTAGAGATAAGGTTGCCATTAAGTGGTTGACGGTAGGAGGGATCTGCATCCGATTTGGAGCAGATTTCCATCATTGTAATTTTCCCATTAGACAGGTGTTTTGAATAGTGATTTGACACCACTAGCTTTTCTTGGAGGGAAGCTTGTCGAGCCCCTCTTGTATAACTCTTGTATTGTTTCCAGTAGAAAAAAAAAAGAAATAGCCAGGAGGAGAAATGCATAGGAGATAGGGAGAGAAACATAAAGAGCCGAGAATCAGTTGTAGCTCAGACTCCCATATTGTAATGAACATTCTGCCATCAATAGAAAATGACAGTTTTTCCTGTTATCAATTTCTGTGTAATGGATATTTTTTGGAGAATGTAATTAATTTGTATGCATTTGAATTGTAAATGAATGTTAGAAATCGTCTGCAGGGATAGAGATACAATTTTCTATCTGTGAGTTTGTCGGATTAATTCTACTTCTCTAATATAAGTGCAAGGAGTGCGCGACAGAGTGTGGAAACTCTGTGAGCCGACACAAGGAGTGCATGTCTAAACTCAGTGGAGTCAGAAGAGAAACTGTCAGAAGGGCACACCGGGATAATTCACAGACTTGGGAGGAAATTGCAATGTGGTTGGACACCTAGGAAAGAAATACTGTGTAGGGGGAAGCATACTTCAGAGTTATTGAACACTCTGAAACACGTTGTTAGGAGGGCATAGAGAAAGTACGAGAGCGTACAAGAGAAACATGGTTGGAAGTGTTGAAATCCTTAAGAGAACCCCAAGGTTGTTGAATACTCTGAGGAAGGAAGGCTTTGTAAGAGTGCATCAACAAGAAAGGAGATGCCTTAAGATGCTCAAGTAGGCTAAGGAATAAGCCATTGAAAATATTAGCTGAGTGAAAGGAGTGCACCGAGGAGACTGTAATTCCACCTTACAAGATTAGGAGGGAGAGAGAGAAACTTCCAAGAGAACATGAGAAAGTTCACTGAAGGACATAGAGGAATGGGGAACCTTGAAGGTTTCTCAAGCCTAGAAAAGTCGCAGAAGAGCCTGCACAGAACTCTGCAAGGAGTGCATAAGAGTTCGAGAATAGCCTAAATTATCAAAAGGGAAAAGTGTGCTAAGTGTGCAAAGGATTCGAGGACTTGACGAAGTCCTGAAGACCATAAAATCGTCCATCGTCTAGTTGGACAGGTGGAAAAATACCCAAGAGTTCAAGGATTCAGACTTCGAAAGAGTTGTAAGGAGAACAATTCAAACTTAGCGAAGGGCGAAGTGCGCAGTGATTTTGAATCGTTGGATCCAAGAGGACTTATGGTGGAGATCCACGTATTTCGGAGGAAGTCGCTCCAGAGGAACATAAAAGGAGGGGAACACCCGAAGAGATAGGAGTCGAATCAATCATGGCCGCCCATTGAGATAGGACATGTGGTAAGAAGTCAACACTTTGTTGATTCACAAATCAGGAAGGATAGAGTTGAGAGAAGAGAGGACTCGCGAAGCCTGAACTCGTGATTTGATCTCAACCGTCGAGCACAAGGAGAACGCAAATGATATATTTGGTCTTGAAGGATTTGTTGATTCTAGAATCAGGAAAAAGGGGAGTAAGCATCTCGTGAAATATCTTAAGTATGGAGTTGCGAAGGGATTTGGTCCACGTTCGTAGTCTATGGTCACATCAAGGGGGGGAGACTAGCATAGATAGATAGCATCCATTGGCATTAAGAATTGAAGAGCTCTTAGGAGAGGCTCCACGGTTTCCACACAACCGACACCGAAAAGGTAGAAGGGTCTATGAAAGTTTAAATTGGTTCCCATTAGGAGCCCGATGATACATTCGGTTCGATGAATTGAACAATCCTAGACCAAGAGGTTGAGCATCCCTTTGGAGGGAAGGGGGTTCAATGACTTGACCAAGAGGTTCGATGACTTGAACAATCCTAGACCAAGAGTGGTATCAGAGCCCAATTTTTGTCTATAGATTTTAGGTGAAGGAGAAGCTGGAGATGCTCCCAGTTGCAGAATAAGCATTAGACTTGTGAATGGGGCAAGTAGAAGGTAAAGATGGTTGCTGAAGGTCATAGACATGATCGAGGAAAGGACCACCAACAGAAAAGCAAAGATGAAATAGAGAAAGAGCTCAGTGATATAAGGGCAAAGATGGAGAGGCTAACATTCAAGATGCAACAGGAGGAAAAGGTGCATTGGAGGTATGAGTGGCATTTGAAGAGAACAACTAAGTGGCTTGTTCAGAAGTTGTTTTCCAGACGGGAACAACATGTGTTAAAAAGGTGGCTAAGGTATGTTGAAAACCTCAGTGACGAGGGAAAAATATCTAGCAAGGGTCTCATAGGTTGCCAGGTGAACAATGATAAGGGATCAATGGATCTCGTAAAATTCTAGGAGGGTAGAGTAGACATCCCAAATTTCGAATTGGTCAAGGGAGAAGAAGTGAGATCAGTTGAGAGTTCAAATCAGGAGGTGTTGATAGATGAAGAGGAGGAAGAACAAAGACCTCACTCTGGTGAAAATTCATGCAGAATTGTGGACCGTGTGAATGAAGATGATGAGAAGTTTAAAACTTCCACCTCCGAGGAGAAAGATTAGGGGAGTATTCTGGTCATTTGGGGAATTGAGGTATTCCTACGACATAGCTCGATTGAGGCTAGAGAAAGTGTTGCATATGCAATAAAAAGACATCTAGCAGTAACTATCGTAGAAGAGGAGAAAAAGGAGATTTTGATGTCTTCCTTGGTAGAAGAAGAAGAGAATACAGTTAATATGCTCACTCCATGGGATAAAGAGTTTGGGATGTCAGAGGATTGGTTGAATGATCCAAAACCAGAAAATGGCTTCCAAGGGACAATCATGCAGATCGTAGGAGAAAAACATTCAACATAATTGCTCAAAAATTTCAGCCGAGGAGCTGAGCAAGATATGACTGCAACGCTTAAGCACACAATAGAAGAGGGAGTCGAATACTAGCATGAGGAGCAGCTGGAAGAATTTGAAGTTGAACCAACACAAGATAAAATAACAGGAGAAAATCTGTCAGAAGGAGAAACTGAGCAACAACCCAGTAATGAGAATCCTGGAAGGATGGAAGCTGCAGCAAGGTGGCAAGCTAAGGCCACAAGAGGTGAAGAAGATAAATTGGGAGATCAATGTGATTTACCCATTGACAAGGAATAAGTTAAGCAAGTTGACCTGCAAAAGAAAAGCCAACCAATGGAGCAGTTGGACAAGGTGGTTGAGGAGATAAGGAAGTAGATGTTGGGGTCAGCAGAAGGAGCAGTCAGTAAGAATAAGCTGGATAGAAAGGAACCTGCACAAGATGAAAAGATGCAGGAGCAACAACAACGAATCATAGGAGCAGGAAGACAAATCTAGGAGAAAGTTTGGGATCCAGGAGGATTTTAATCAAGCTGGAAAGCTCATGAGCAGGATCTCGTGATTTTTTGTAGCCGTGGAGTATGTGTAATGTCCCCATTTTGGAACAATATAATTTTACAGAGTGTTATGCCTACCAGAGTAGCCAGATAGGCGTGACAAAGAGTTTGGGAGATATTGAGGGGTTTTATTGGGCCCAAATTGCATCGTTCATCATCAGGATCCATTCCGCACAGCTTGGCTTTGGTTTCGTTGCATTCCGATGATTGATGTAATTTTGAGTTATTATGGGTCATACCTTAATTAAATTCACTAAGAAGGTCATAATGGGCATATTACTTGGAGAAACCTCTTCATGTAATAGCTCATCAGAATCAAGAATAAGAGCACTACAGGATAAGATGATGAGAAGTGACCTTCAGTGGCCGGAGGAGCCATAAGGATGGATAAATCACTTTTTAGAGGTAAAATGGTTAATTAATTAATTAATTCAGTGATTTAATCAAGGAATAATAAAATAAAGTAAAAGTCACTTGGAGGGAAAAGGTCAACAATGAGTTAGGGTTTCAACAGTGAATTAGGGTTTATAAAAGATATAAGAGAAGGGTCAGTGACCTAATTCATCATTATGCAGATTATGACTTGTCATTGAGGAGAAGAGGTGCATCTCAGGAGAGATAGTTCAATGGATTCCAGGAGGAAGACACTAGTGGTTGATTTCGATGTTGAGAGACACACCCTAGTCACCAGAAATATCATTCATGTCTTCTATCATTCTTTTGTAGTAGTTACACAGTGTTCAACAGCAAGGGCACCTTCATCCAGAGTGAGGGCACAACTTCTGAGAGGGTTTTTAGTCAACTTATCCCATCTAGGGAGAATTCTGAGATTTCCCTCTGACCCATTTGAGAGGAGGGAAAGGTGCATCTTTTTCCTGGTTCCTCATCATATTCCTATAGAGGAATCAACTAGGACGCATTTTCCAGACTTGGACGTGCAACACTTTTGGCAGGCACATTTGGGGTTCCAGAGTGAGCATCAGACCATATTCAGGGAAACCCTTCTGACCCATTTCCCAATAGACCAAGGCGCTCGTTTTGAGACATATCTCATCTGATTCTGATGGTGGAATCACTAGGATGCATTTTTCCAGAAGAAGAGAGGCGCATTCCCCCAGGGGTATCCATCCGGGGACTAGATTCATCAGTAGAGGGGTCCGACAGATACCAGTACTGAGGACTAGAGTAGGGTGCATCATTTGGGACTATTTCCAGGACATTCTGAGAAGTATATCTCCTAGGGAAAACTTTCCATACTTCCAGCAGTTACCGTCATAACTTCCATAGTCCCAGCACATCCATTGATTCCGTAGTGCTCCCATATTTCGGGTATTGTATTTTAGTTGCTTATTTGTATTCCGGCTAAGATCCTTTGTCTGTTGATCTAGTCGAGTATTGTCAATTTATTTAGCTTCATTCAACCATTTTGTAATCCACAAAGATATCATAATACAAAATTTGCAGTCCTTTGTCGCATTTATTAATTGTATGATCATTTATATGTTGTAAACCATTGATCCTACACACACATTAGTAGTGTTTCCTAGATTATCCAATTCAAGAACATTACATTGGTATCAGAGCTTTAGTCCTGCCAGCCTATGACTAAAGTTGATGAGTTCAGCGAGTGACCCATAAGGCAGAGAGGATGTGGGGAGATAGATAGGACAGTCCAGAGGGCACTGGTAAGGCACCCATGGACCCAGAGGCAACCTTCATCCAGGTACTCAACAATTTGGTAGTCAGTTAGCAGACCATGATGCAGTATTTGGCATAGTTGTTTGATAGATTAGCTATAGTGGACACCCCGGGCACACCATCCCCACATGCATCACAAGGGAACTCGGGGGTAGGCAATAGACCCCATACACCTACTCGCACATACACATCTTCTAGTAGTATTACCAGACCATGGTTCCCTAGTTTTCAAAGGGCACCACCAGCAGCAACACAACAATCGTTAACACAGAGGTTGCCCAGTCAGGCGGAAGACATTGAAGAGTACAAGAGGGAGTATGCAGCGTTGGGTCGTGACTTCCATCATGACATGAAAGTGGTCAAGTACTGTGGACTTAGGGGCATGAACCATCCCAAAGAACCTTAGAGAGGAGGACAACAACAACAGGTGCACAAAATAGATTTCATCTGGAAAGTTGGTAAACTCACCGTACCTTCTTTTCATGGATTGTCCAAATGTAGTGCCAGAGATGGGGTACAAAAGCTAGACATGTACTACAAGTTCAACCAGATGACCGAGACGGAGGCTAGTGACTCTTGCACATTTGAGGGACATTTGGATGGACAGGATGATATCTCATGGCCTTCATCTTCCCCGTCAGGAAATGTTGGGGATTCAACACTTCACAATAGTGGTGACACTTGTGAGGATTCATATTTGTTGGAACTTAGAAATGATGAGGTTAGGAGGTTGGATGACCTACCTATGGGTGTAGACATGGCTTCTAGGAAGTCATGTATGGAGGATTATGAGATTCCTATGATGAGAGAGACACATTTTTCATCTTCTCAATCACCTATGCTAGCCACGACACAAGAGGATATCAGTAGCATTCTTGATATGGTAGAGGAGCCTTGTGTGGGGATTGTACAGAAGGGACATATGGATATATAGACCCAGGAGGAGAGGTATGGTTTGGAGATAGTTGACCTTACACATACCTAACAGTATGAGGAGAGTGAGTCACCACTCTTAGATATTCCATTGATGGATCAGGTTGTGAAGACTGATAGCTTGTTGGGACAGTTACTTCCAGGATCGATCTACAGTGATGAGGATGCACTCCTTATTGAATGGGATGACCATAGCCCATGTCTAGAAACATGTGTATGGGATCCAGGCGCAGATGATATTAGTAGGGTGAGCGCACAGGAGGATACAACTGCCCATACATGATACAGTCTGATTCATATGGGGGTAGCAGTTGTTGATGGTGTGCAACGGAATACAGGAGGACTCAGTAGCGTAGTGGACAGTGGGTAGTTCAGTGCCTTATCTTTTGAGGAGTGTGTTGTTGGGAATTCTATTGTTGACACTAGTAGTAAGGGGCATGAGGTAGAACCTCATCGGGACTGTGATCAGGAGTCACGACACTGGACGAGACAATTGAGAGTCAGTGAGGACATGATCATGGCAGGCACTCGATGCATTGATGATACACATGCATTAGTGGCAGGTTATTGTTGGAGGGCCTCGATGGAACATCATAGTTCAGATAGGGGACTGACCATTGATGAATTCCATACACTCATGTAGAGAGTGACAGTGATGAGGGTCGACTACCAACAGTTATTGATGGATAGAGATTACCTATTGGAGATTGGAAAGATGTATCATAGGGCACCGAGGGAACAAGAGCTTGAGGTGGACTGACTCACTCATGAGTTGGTGAGCACACGAGGATTCTTGTAAGGCACACAAACAACCCTTCAGGAATTCGAGTCCAGATTAGATGATCTCCTTGAGGGGACTGGTCAGAGATACACTGTATCTATCTCAACATAGAGTCAGATATGTTCCTCAGTTACATTGTTGGAGGATATTTGGGTATCACAGGGGCCACCATTCATGGGTAGTTCTGAGACAATCGGTCATACACATACACATGAGGATTCCAGAGCGAGGGGAAGTTACGAGGACACTTTCATTTGTGTTCCAGGGTTGGTTGATATCCACACAGAGGTTGATCCGGAAGTACACCTTGGACATATGATGATGAGAGAGATGTATAGTGGGATTCATGGGGACACATTAGATGGCAAGGAGGAGACACACTTAGTGGATCTTGGAGATTCCCCTCCCTTGCAGCAGCACATAGTTCTGGGAGATCACCTTCACAATAGAAAAAAATATCTGAGTGATGATGGAGGGAGAGTGATTGACCAACAGTTTGTGGAGTTAGCTACTGTTGTACCCGATAGTTGAAGTTTAGGAGATTATTCACCATGGGTGCTAGTGGATGAGATTTTGGTCCAATCCTGGGGATTGACCAAATCATATGATACTTTCCAATCCCACATTTGGTTGCAGATATTTATGATATCCTTTCCCGAAAATTTTATCATTGACAACAACACTATGGGGATCTAGACAATGGCAGGGGACATGGAGAGTTAGTAGGCTAAGACCACCTGACAGGAGTGTCTTGATTGCATATAGCAGGATAGGGGTGGATCATCAGGGACAGACAACTAAGGTCCTAGGCATGATGGAGAGGATCCTAGGCCATGGGACAGAGGATATATTAGAGGTTGCTACATATTCAAACTCTCATTGGGATGAGGGTGGAGGGATATCAACAATTACCCGTAGGGCACATCAGCAGTTAGTGGGGATTGGAAGGGATGAACTTCCAAATTTGACATGGGATCCAAGAGTCTATTGGGTCGATAGTTTGTTTCATATTATGAGGATCCATGTGTGGAGGGTCCAATATGGATACTTTGAGCAGACAGTCATGATCAGAGTAGAGAAACATAAACATGATGGTCCATGTCAGAGACTAGCATGTGACCCTAGGATTACAGGGTTGGGCATTTCATTGACTGATGGAGACATGTGGACATTTGCAGGGGGGAGTCACTCTGATTTTCCATTGAGTTTTAGTATTGGGGAGAGCACATCACTTGCTGGTGATTCATTGAGGTCTTTTAGTACCTCACTATGGCAGTAGCATGTTCATTCGGTGGGGGTCGTGCTGAGTTTGTTATGGTTTGGTAGGATAGACCTATTTTGGGTTGAGGCCATGTGTTATTTGCAGGAGACTCGTGGTGTTGATATGTTACAGAACTATACTCCACAGGGCATCGCGGTTCACATTCTGATATGGGATCCAAGGATTGGAGTGCTTGGTAGTTCAACATTGGATGGAGTTGAGTTTCGAGTAGAGTGGTTGCTCTGGGAGTTGACTGAGATTATTTGGCCATTAATCATTCTACTCATCAGGAGCATGTGGGTGTCATGCGTGGTGAGCACTTGGAGAGACCACATCTTGAGGGAAGCCTACCTTGTGTCACACAGGTGGATATGGGACCCCAGTATCATATGTAGTTGGATTCAGTTATTGCTTGAGGAGAAGAAATATTTCGGTAGGGAGGACTGTAATGTCCCCATTTTGGAACATTATAATTTTATAGAGTGTTATGCCTACCAAAGTAGCCATATAGGGGTGACAGAGAGTTCGAGAGATATTGAGGGGTTTTATTGCGCTCGAATTGCATCGTTCATCATCAGGATCCATTTTGCATAGCTTGTCTTTGGTTCTATTTCATTCCGACGATTTTCATAATTTAGAGTTATTATGGGTCATATCTTAATTAAATTCACTATGAAGGTCATAATGGACATATTACTTGGAGAAACATCTTAGTGTAATAGCTCATTAGAATCGTGAAGAAAAGATCTACAGGATAAGATGATGAGAAGTGACTTTCAGTGGCCGAAGAAGCCATAAGGATGGATAAATCACTTTTTAGAGGTAAATTGGTTAATTAATTAATTAATTAAGTGATTTAATCAAGGAATAATAAAATAAAGTAAAATTCACTTGGAGGGAAAATGTCAACAATGAATTAGGGTTTAGAAAATCTATAAGAGAAGGGTCAGCGACCTAATTCATCATTATGCAAATTATGACTTGTCATTGAGGAGAAGAGGCACATCTCAGGAGAGATAGTTCAGTGGATTCCAGGAGGAAGACACCAGTGGATAATTTAGGTGTTGAGAGACACACCCTAGTCACCAGGAATATCATTCAGGTCTTCCACCAGTCATCAACAACAGTTGCACAGTGTTCAACAGTAAGGGCGCATTCATCGAGAGTGAGGACATAGCTTATGAGAGGGTTTTTAGTCGACTTATCCCATCTAGGGAGAATTCTGAGATTTCCCTCTGACCCATTTGAGAGGAGGGCAAGGCACATATTTTTCCTGGTTCCTCATCATATTCCGACAAAGGAATCAACTGGGACGCATTTTCCACACTTGGACGTTCGACACTTTTGGCGGGCACATTTGGAGTTCCAGAGTGAGCATCAGACAAGATTCAGGGAAACCCTTCCGAACCATTTCCCAGTAGACCAAGCCATTCATTTTGAGACATATCTCATCTGATTCCAACGGTGGAATCACTAGGACGCATTTTTCCAGAAGAAGAGGGGCGCATTCCCCCAAGGGTATCCATCCAGGGACCAGATTCATCAGCAGAGGGGTTCGACAGATACTAGTATTGAGGACTAGAGCAGGGCGCATCATTTGGGATTGTTTCCATGCCATTTTGAGAAGTATATCTCCCAGGGTGAACTTTCTAGACTTCCAACAATTACCGTCAGAGCTGCCATAGTCCCAGCGCATCCATTGATCCCGCAGTGCTCCCATATTTAGGGTATTCTCTTTTAGTTTCTTATTTGTATTCCGGCTAAGATCCTTTGTTTGTTGATATAGTCGAGTATTGTCAGTTTATTCAACCACATTCGGCCATTTTGTAATCCATAGAGATATCATAATACAAACTTTGCAGTCCTTTGTCACATTTATTAATTGTATGATCATTTATATGTTGTAAACCATTGATCCTACACACACATTAGTAGCATTTCCAAGATTATCCAAGTCAAGAACATTACAGTATCATGCAGGAGTATCGCTCCACCTCATCACGCGCCAACCAATTGACATGCGTGGTTCACATTCAAGGAAGGAAGAGGCGCTGCCCTCTCATTTTGGCTTTGAGAATATAAGGTGTGATAGAAATCAAATTAATGTTGACAGGTTGGAAGAGCCAAGTTGTGGCTTTGCACAAGCTGGAGATAAGGTCGCCATTAAGTGGTTGACGGTAGGAGGGATCTACATTCGATTTGGAGCATATTTCCATCATTTTAATTTTCCCATTATACAGGCGTTTTGAATGGTGATTTGACACCACTATCTTAGCTTGGAGGGAAGCTCGTCGAGCCCCTCTTGTATAATTCTTGTATTGTTGATAGTAGAAAAAAAAAGAGAAATAGCCAGGAGGAAAAATGCATAGGAGATAGGGAGAGAAACACAGAGAGCTGAGACTCAGTTGTAGCTCAGACTCCCATATTGTAATGAACATTCGACCATCAATAGAAAATGACAGTTTTTCCTGTTATCAATTTATCTGTAATGGATATTTTTTGGTGAATGTCATTTGTATGCATTTGAATTGTAGATGAATGTTAGAAATCATCTGTAGGGATAGAGATAAAATTTTGTATCTTTGAGTGTGTCTGATTAAGTCTGGATCTCTAGGAAAAGTGCAAGGAGTGCGCGATAGAGTGTGGAAACTATGTGAGCCAATGAAAAGAGTGTGTCTGAACTCAGTGGAGTCAGAAGAGAAACTACCAGGAGGGCACACCAGGATAATTCACAGACTTGGGAGGAAATTTCAAGGTGGTTGGACACCCAGGAAATAAATACTGTGTAGGGGGAAGCCCAGTTCAGAGTTACTGAACACTCTGAAATACGTTGCCAGGAGGGCATAGAGAAAGTACGAGAGGGTATAAGAGAAACATGGTTGGAAGTGTTGAAATCCTTAAGAGAACCCTAGGGTTGTTGAGTACTCTGAGGAAGGAAGGCTTTGCAAGATTGCATCGAAAAAGGAAAGGAGATTCCTTAAGATGCTTAGGTATGCTAAGGGAGAAGCCTTCGAAAAGATTAGCCGAGTGCAATGAGTGCTCTGAGGAGACTATAAGTACATATTACAAGATCACGAGGGAGAGAAAAAAAATTCTAGGAGGACACAAGAAAGTTCACTGAAGGACATAGAGGAATGGGGAACCTTTAATGTTTTTCAAGTCGAGCAAAGTCGCAGAAGAGCCTGCACAAAAATATGGAAGGAGTGCAGAAGAGTTCGAGAATAGCCTAAAGTCTCAAAAGGGAAAAGTGCGCTAAGTGTGAAAAGGAGTCGAGGACTTTCCGAACTCCCGAAGACTGTAAAATTGTCCATTGTCCAGGTAGACAGGTGGAAGTAGACTCAAGAGTTTGAGGATTCAGAATTCGGAAGAGTTGCACGGAGAACGATTCAAACTTCGCGAAGGGATAACTGCAGAGTAATTCTAGACCATTGGATCTAGGAGGACGCGTGGTGAAGATCCACGTATTTTGGAGGAAGTCACTCCAGAGGAAAGGAAAAGGAGGGGAACACCCAAAAAGATAGGAGTCGAAGCAATCATGGTCATCCATTGAGATAGGACACGTGGCGAGAAGTCAACACTTCACTGATTCACAAATTGGGAAGGATAGAGTTGAGAGAAGAGAGGACTCGCGAAGCCCAAACTCGTGATTTGATCTCAACCGTCAAGCACGATGAGAATGTGGACCATATATTTGGTCTTGAAGGATTCGTCGATTCATGAATCGGGAAAAAGGGGTGTAAGCAGCTTGTGAAATCTCTGAAGCACGGAGTCGTGAAGGGAGATGGCCCATGATCATAGTCCATGGTCACATCAAGGGGGGGATTCTAGCATAGAGAGATAGCGTCCGTTGGCGTTAATATTTGAAGAGCGCTAAGGAGAGGGTCTGTAGTTGGCACACAACCGGCGCCGAAAAGGTAGAAGGGCCTATGGAAATTTAAATTAGTTCCCATTAGGAGCCCGACGATCCATTCGGTTTGATGACTTGAACAATCCTAGACCGAGAGGTCGAGCAGCCCTTTGGAGGGAAGGGGGTTTGCGCCAATGAGGAGGTGAAAGCCAAGGAACAAAATATTGTGCATTATAAGTAGGAGGTTGATTATGTCACACGTTTTCTTGAATAATTTCATGAGAGTGAGCATAAACAAGAAGGAGTTGATTTTAATTTTGATCCTTTGCATTATGAGCAGAGAGTTAATTATGCTATGAATTTTTTCAAAGTTTTCAAAGATGACGTTTTTGCAAAGGATAAATATAATGTTGTTGAAGAGAAACCAATTGTATGTTGTTCATTAGAAAATGATTCTTTTCAGCAGTCTGATGAAATCACTCAGCCCATATATGACAATTATGTTATTGAACATGAGGAAAGTATTGAGTCTACTGAAGGTAATTATTTTCCATTGTGCCTTTCTTCATTTAAACTGTTAAAATAAAAATTTTAAATCATCAATGAAGAAAATGAGTGTGAGTTGATGCAAAATCACATTGGTTTATTGGAACAAGCTGAAAACATTATAAACTAGTAGAAACCTTCTCATGTTTCTCATGATCCTGTAGATTGTTATTTGGAGGATCTTTGCAGTCAAAATTTTTATCCATTGGTCAACTGTGAATCTGAAAACAATGATGATGAAGAGTTATTATTTCATCCAACATTGTTTTCTTGTCCAAAAGGTTTATGTTCGTAGCAATTTCATGAAAATTTTGATCCTTTCCATGAAAACCAACATTTGGATTTTCATGAAAGAAAGAGACCAGTGGGAGAGCTGATGTAAAGTGAGATCAATTTTCATTATTATGAAGATCCTTTTGTATTATGTTTGGAAACAATGAGCATGCCCGAGTTTGCAAATTTTTTCAAAGTTGAATTTGTTTGCAAGTTTTTATATGAGTTGCAATTAAGGAGTGTTTTCCTTTTACCAATGAGGAAACAAGATGTCATCCCAACCCACCTCCACCCAAAAGGAAATTTTTCATCAAAAACCCCTTTGCCTCCCTCCCAACCAATGATGAAGGAATCCTGATCCAAGTTGGAAAAGACGAACTTCAACCTGGTAACTCGAATGCACAACTCTGAGAGGAGGATCCAATAAAGCATAGGAAAATGCTGGACACAACTTACAATAATCAATCAGTAGGTGATATTTACATTTAAGAGGAACCGCATGACCAATTAGACTCATATGATGGTTAGGATATGGATCTGGGAGATATGGACCTTAACTCCATCATTGCAGCCTGCAATAAAAAATACCCAAACTCCATTCTGGAAAAGAAAGTGTAGCTCCTCAAAGATGTGATGGTCTGAAACCAAATTCTCAACAATACAAAGGAAAAAGGTATGAACCCCAACCCCTCGCTTGGTATCAAGGCCTCCACCTCTTATGCTTCTTGAAACATGAAAGAGGAAAAAAAGAGAGGTAGGAGATCCAATAAGAAACTCATCAAAGACTTGGGAGATTTTTTGGTAAACTCGGGCCGAATTTCCCTCATGACAGATACATTTCAACCCAACCCCCCATCTTCCTCACAAAATTAATCTCTTGGAACACAAGAGTCCTAAAGGGGAAAACCAAACATGGGCTTCTCAAACAATGTATCTCCTCTGAAAAACCCATCGTTGTCATGATTCAAGAAACCAAATTCCTGCACCACCTCCTCCAAACTCTTGCGTCTAAAATTTGGCCATCTTATCTCACTATAGCTCTATATTCCCATGGATCTATCGAATGACTAACCTCATGTGGAACCCCTATGAAATCTCCCTCTCTGATTTTTTCTCCAGCAAATACTCTCTTTCACCTCACTTTCAACTTGTAGGTTCTGCACTCTCAGGAACCCTCACCAATGTCTATGGCCCCAACCTCCTCCCTGGAAAGCTATGGTTTCTTGGCTCTCTTAATATCCTCCACCCCTCGTCACTAATGACCACTGGATTATTTGGGGAGACTTAAACTCCATCACCTCCCTCCTGGAGAAACAGGGAGGCATAAGGTGGCTAGGACAAGATTCACAAATCTTTATGGATACCATAAACTCCCTCAACCTCATAGACCTTGAATATCCCAATGGCTCGTTCACCTGGAACAATCTTCGATACGAAAATCAACAAATCACCTCTAACCTTGTTCTCTTTTTAGTCTTTGACTCTCTTCTCCTTCATGACTTCCACCCTTTAGCCACTATCCTCCCTCAGGGAGGTTCAAACCATTGGTCGATTCAGCTTAATATTGAAATTCATGGGAGCCCCAAAAATCTCCCTTTTCAATTTGAAAGATTTTTTCTAAAGAAACCTAACTTCCAAGAACACATATCTGAATGGTAGACCACTTACCCCCCCTCATCCCGCTCGATAATGCACAAATTCCAACAAAATCTCAAATACTTAAAGCAAAAACTCAAGCTCTGTGATTCGTAGTATATTTGCAGAACAAAATGAATACATATTATTATCGAGATATGTTTAACATGAAATAACAGATATACAATAAAACTGGTTTCTATTCAATAAGAAAATAAGTTGAAACTATAAAATGCAGTGGAAACAAGCTTGCAAGAATGGTGGTGGCTTATCTCTGAGAAGAGATTTGACAACTGTGCTCATTTGCAAGAAGATTATTAAAATGAGGCTCTGAAGGCCTTTTAACAATAAAAAAGAATTTCAAAAACCCTAGACATCCAAAAAACCTAACCCTAGGAGATGAAGCCCCAAAAATTATGTCGACCCCGTTTGGGTAAGTTAGTACATCAACTTCCCGGTGTCGTAACTTTTGCATACGATCTCCATTTTAGGCGCACAATAGGCCATTGGAAAGGTTTATCTGAGGAATACACATTTTTTTGCTATCTATTAAAGGTCATTCTGACTGTGGCGAGCCCTAAAAAATGTTGTTTAGGGCCTCTAAATGGCCCCGCAAGTAAGGGACTTGAAAACTAGGGAAAAACTGCCAAACTATAAAACTGTCAAAATGAGCTAGCTGGAATAGGTGGGAGGCCATCATCCTCATGAAAGTAGCTGGAGAATTTTTCAAACCAAAGGGCATGAACAACTATTCAAAAAGACCTTCCTTTGACTTGAAAGCGGTCTTCCATACATCTATCTGTTCTATCGGGACCTGGTGGTAGCCATACTTCAAATAAATCTTACTGAAGTATTTGGACCTCATGAGCTAATCAAGGAGGTCACCGATTTATGGAATAGGGTATCGGTTTCTGACTTTGATTTTATTCAGGGCCTAGTAATAAATGCAAAGTCACGAGGTTCCATCTTTCTTCTGTACCATGATGATTAGGCTCCCACAAGGTGATGAGTTGGGATGAATGTGCCCCTTGTGGAGAAGTTCTTAGTTATGCCACTTGATCTCCTCATTCTCTAACAGAGAGCGATGGTAGACTAACCCATTGGGCAGCGGTGCAACATGGGCCATATCGATGGGGTTCTTGACCTGACAATGCAGAGGTACCCCAGTAGGTGAGGATAAGATATCTGAGTATTCTTCCATGACCTTATCCACTTGCTTCTTCTTTGTGGAGAGGTCAGTCACAGAGATCCTGAATGTGGTTGCGATCTTTCACTCATTCTAAGAGTGAATCACTAAGAGGACAAAATTCCCTTTATGAGAGATGACCTTTCTTCATTTCTTGGTAGAGATCAAGGAAATAACACTGGGTGGGACTGCCTCAGGTATCCTGTACAATTTCTTGTTCAAAGTAATAATAACACTATGAGGCCTAGACTCATATACAACATGACGTTTCCATAAATATGGTTGACCCAAAAGAACGTTACAAAATTCGAGAGGGGAAACATCACACAATACCTCGTCTTTGACGGTCTTGATGTCGTATGACAGGAGACATTGTTGGCTGACGCAGATGTCACTTCCTTGGTGGAACCATCCAATATTGTAGGGTTGCGGGTTCGGGGTCGTCAGCAGGGCCAGTTGCTTGACAACCTTTTCTTATATGAGGTTCTTATGGCTACCGCTATCAATGATGAAGTGCAAAGGGGTACCCTTCACCCACATCTTTGAATGAAAATGGTGCTCGCCTTCCTCTGGCTCGTTTGGTTCACTAGGCTGGAGATTGGTGGTAGCAACGATAACACTTAGTTCTACGTTAATGATCTATCTCCCCCTTTTTGGTTTTGAATCAGAGTCAGAACCCACATCTGATTCATAGGCTTTCACCTCAACCACCAGTGACTTCTTCGAGCGACAATCAACAATGTAATGCTGGGGAATCTTATGGAAGTAGCACCATTTCCATGTATCTTTCTTTGTCTTTCTGGTGTCCTTCTTTTCTTGGGGCCTGGACTGGTTATCCTAAGGTTGTTCATCTTTTCTATGTCCTTTTTTTGTGGGTTGGGGTTTCCATTTCCTGGATTTTGTTGTGAGGGGTTCCCAGGCCCAAATTGTTACAACTTTTATTTGAGCTTCTGCTCAATATTGACGAAATATTGGTAAGCCGCGCCCAAGGATGAGATGTCCAGAAACTCCATTCCATTCTAGATGTATCTATGTAGACCACCGCGATACTTGAGCATCATATGTCGCTCATAATATTTGATACCCAGCTTGGTGCGCAAGGTATGGAAGATATTTGTGAACTTGGGCACTGCCTGGTCTCTTTCCTTCCCCAACATGGTCCATTTTGTGTACAGGTCATCATAACTTCCAACAGGGTTGTATTTTTCCTTAATAACATCCTTGAAGGACTCCCAGGTGACTGGGACTGTAAATAATGAGGGTTTCTCTATTTCCTTTTTCTCACAAAAAGTTCCCCAACAATCTTTGACATGGGGGACGACTTTGATGGGTGCAAAAGTAATCTTTTCTCTATTCAAGAATTTATGGACAAAGAAATACCCTTCTAGTAGATTCAACCATTTTTCTTTTGCATCTTCATCTGTCTGACCTTTAAATATAGGAATATTGAAGTTGATTTGTACCTCTAATGGGGCGAGGGCTTCGTTTGAGGAGGATGCATCGCATGCTGGTATTCGTCGAAGGATTTGCACAAAACTATCCATCATCACATTCCTTTGTTGCATGAAGGATTCCTCGAGCAATATTTTGAAGAGATCTCTTGTCCCATCGCATTTATTTTCTTCTACCATGAGAGGTTGTTTGGGCATGCGAGAGATTTTTTCCTCAAGAAAATCAAGCTCGAGACCCAATTTTTTGTACCTTGACCTTGTTGGGGTCATGATTTAAAAACGACAAGGAGAAGACCACTCTGATACCATTGATCCATAACAAATTTTCAGAATGAAATGAATACATATTATTATCAAAATATGCTTAACAAAGAATAACAGATATATAGTAAAATTGGTTTCTATTCAATAAGGAAATAAGTTGAAACTGTAAAATACAGTGGAAGCAAGCTTGCTACAATGGTAGTTGCTTATCTCTGAGAAGAGATGTGTCGGTTATGCTCATTCAAAAGAAGATGATTACAATGAGGCTCTGAAGGACTTTTTACATTAAACAAGAATGTCAAAAATCCTAGACATCCAAAAAAACTAACCCTGGGAGATGAAGCGCCAAAAGTCATGTGGCCCCATTTGGGTAAGTTAGTACATCAACTTCCAGGGGTTGTAACTTTTGCATACAGTCTCTATTTTAGGCGCATGATAGCCCGTTGGAAAGTTCTATCCGAGGAATACACATTTTTTTTCTATATTTCAAAGGCCATTATGACTATGGAGAGACCTAAAAAACATTGTTTAGGGAATCAAAATGACCCACAAGTCAGCGACTCGAAAACTAGGGAAAAAACTGCCAAACTGGAAAACTACCAAAATGAGTTAGTTGGAATAGGTGGGAGGCCATCAAAATCCATATGGATCACTCTGGAACAAGGAAGAGTTTGGAAACATATTTCAATCCAAACAAGACATCATCAAGAAACTGAAGCATATTCAACAGACAATGATTCAAAATGGAAGAACAAATCAACTCATCCAAGGCGAAGAAAATATCCAAACTCAGCTCAGCAAAAGAGACTCCTTGGAATAAATACTTTGGAGGAAAAAATATCGAGTTAGTTGGCTCAAAGAAGGTGAAAAAACCACCAAACTTTTCCACAGATCTATGATTCAAGGTCGTTGACACAATCGAATCACCAGAATAAAATATGCCAATGGAAACTGCCTCACTTAGCATAAGGAGATTGAAAGGGAACTCACCTCCCACTTCCATAACCTCCTTTCAAATCCACAACAGGATTGTAGAACTTCCATACATAAAATAACTCAACACATTCTGCAGTCGATCTCCCCTGAGCAAAACAAACCCCTCATGCATCAAAATCCCTTTGAGGAAGTTGAATAGGCATTTTTTGACATGCCCAAAAATAAATCTCCTGGTCCAAATGGATTCACCACATATTTCTTTCAATCCTGTCGGCCTATAATCAAACATGATGTTTGGGTTGTGGTGGAATACTCTTGTTCTCACACAAATGTTCATTTTTCCCTCAATGCCACCTTCCTTTCCCTTATTCCCAAAGAAGAGCACACTGATAATCCTAAGAAATTTCGCCCCATATACCTTTGCAATGTAATCTATAAAATGATCACCAATCTCATTGCAAACAAGATTAAACCCCTCCTCGCCACCCTCATCTCCCTGGAACAAAGTGGCTATGCAAAAAGGAGGAAAATTCTATATGGAATCATCATGGCGCATGAACTTGTTTACTCCCTCAAGTCTACCAAGTTCCCTGACATGGTCATAAAGCTAAACCCTTCCAAATCCTTTGACAAACTAAGCTGGCAATATATCTAACTCACCCTCCAAGCATTTGGTTTCTTGGGTTCTTGGATCACATGGGTGCTCTCCCTTCTCTCCATTGATTTCTTCTCCAACCTTGTCAATGGATCTCCTTCCAACCCTTTCTCTCCTTCTCGAGGAATTCGTCAAGGGGATCCCCTCTCCCCCTTCCTCTTTATCCTCATTACATAAGGACTAGGAAGAAGTATCAAATAAGTTGTGGCAATAGTTCATATTTTTGGCATCCACCTCCATGATGAAGACCATCCTACTATGCATCAATAGTTCATGGACGACACATTTTTTATGGCGCAACCCACCGTAAGAGTGTTAAGCCCTAATATTGGCTCATTACCACTTAATTGGGGCATATTAGATTAGTAATGTTATTTTATTTATGTCAGATTTAGGCCATTAGTTGTGATTTAGATTAGTAATGTTATTTTATTTCAGATTTGTACATTAGTTGTGATTTAGATTAGTAATGTGCTATTTTTATTTATGTCGGCTTTAGGCCATTGAACCTCCTAGTCTCCCATATTCTAAGGAGACATTTTCATTTTGAATCATCTCTTGTACCTTGAACATTTAAGTAAGTAAAAGAGGGTCAGTTCCCTCAAGAGGATTATTATCTGATATTATTTCTTTTTTCAAGGCGTGGAGTAATTTTCTTGAGGTTTTTCTATGCTATATTGATGTTTGTCTCTTAACATATGGTATCGTGAGCTCAAGGTCTTGGGGTTTCACGCTACATCCGGTGATAATCAGTGGGAATTTCGCTTATAACAGTTTTTCTACAACGTTTCAGAAGGAACGTCTTGGAGGGTAATTAGAATAAGGATCAAGGTATAAGCTATTCAAAATTTAGCTCCGAGGGTTATACCTCGGAGATATAGCCCTACAATATATGGTTCCTGGAACAATCCCGAAAATGAGTCTTTCAACATTTTCATAAAAATTTCTGCAATCGCTTCAGACCTGAACCTTGGGGCCATTTTACAGAAATTGCTTTTTATCTGTGGTAAAAAATTCCCAGCTCTGGGTCTTCTTAAATTTGTATATATACACCTTTGTGTAAGATAGGGTATCCTCACTAGTCCCATATTAGTCTCAAGAAGGTGTTCTGTAAAACAAGAATAACTCACCGGCGTAATCCAAATTGAGTGGGACTGATTGCATTGGATCGTGGACAGTCTGTGCACTTAAGTGAGTTTCAGAATTTGATATCAATTATTGTGTACCGGGCACACTATACAAGTGAGATCTCCCCGAAAGGCCAAAAATCAGTTGTGGGAATGTTACCATAACTTCCACTTTCAACATCCAATTTTGATCAGACCTATGGAATTGAAGAGAAGAGCATTGTGAGAAATACATAAGATAAAGTTTCTTACCCTGTATGTGGGTCCAAAAATTGGGAGATACGTTGAAGAAGATATTGTCTAGCGTAACCACCCCAAAAATCAAGGTTCAAAAGATACTTCACAACATGCCACCCAAAAGGGAACTTCTACACCAAATAAGCTCCGTGAAATCCTACTTGGACTCTTGATGAAGGTGGAAGAAATGCGAGGGGACATAAATGAACTACAAGCTAAGATGGATTCAATGGAATCCAAGTTGATACTAAGATGTGATCTAATGGAATCTAAGTTGGATACCAAGATGCATTCAATGAAGCTAAGTTGATGGATTCAATTTGGAAGCTAAGTTGGATACTAAGATGCATTCAATGGAAGCTAAGTTGATACCAAGATGGATTCAATGGAAGCTAAGATCATGGAAGTAATGAAAATTTCTCAGAAAGGTAGAAGACACCCAAAGTGAAAATTCATCCCATGAAATTCATGGATGAGGACACAAGGAAGGTGAATCAAGAAGTTGGAGTTTCTCCATTCTTGGTTTGAAGACCAACCACGCTCCTAAGATTGATATGAGGAAGTTTGATGGCAAGGACCCAATCATGGATACACTTCCAGATGGAGCAATTCTTGATCTCCATAATGTGCCACATACACAAAAGGTACGTAATTGCTTCTTTTATATTTAGAACCTAATCAATTTGTTTGGTATCAATGCTTTGTTCTCGCAAATCGCCGCCACTCTTGGATAATTTTCTACCTAAGAAATGGATAGCACACTATGAGGGGATACAAGGGAGCGGCCACCTTCTTAGCCAATTCTCCTCGATAAATCTCAAGCAAAAGGGTTCGCCATCGATCACATTGAGAACTTTCAAAGATTGCCATAAAGGTAACCGACTATTCCGTATGAGCACCTGATTGATGTATCTATAGGAACTTTAAAGGACAAAATTCAAAATGAGGTTCGCCTTTTGGGGTCCCAAATCATTGGAGAATGCATTTAAGGTGGCAAGAAATGTTGAAGGTAAAATATGGCTATGGCTACTGGAAGGACCTATCCCAACATCTATAGAGAGAACAATGCTCCTTCTCCCAAAACATTTCAACCCGCTGGTTGACACCTCAACAATTATTGAGGGAAAGAAAGCAAAAGGTTTATGCTTTAATCAGGACAAGTACAAGGGACATAAGTGTATGCAGAAGAAATTATTCTACATAGATTGTGAAGAGGAAGAAGAACAAGAACAAGAACCATCTCAAGATGAAAAATGTAGAAGCAATTTTGTTCCAAGAGTTAACTCCCACGACATCGCAGGTAATGCATTGGCTGGAATTAGCACTCCCTCAAACGCCAAGACGTAAGGATACATCAAAAAGAAAAAGGTAATTAGTCCCTAATTGATTCTGGCAAGACTCATAATTTCATTCACTCAGAATTAGCCAAAGATCTCAATTGCTTTGTATATCCAAATACCAGAGTTTCAAGTAATGTATTGCATGAGGAACTATCAATTGCTCGTGAAAATGCAATAAGACCAATCTTACTATGGGGAAATATAATGAATAGTCCAATGATTGCTATAAATTCCATGGTGGTATTATACAAAATTAGGGAATCCAATGGTTACAATCATTAGAACGTTGGTTTTAATTCTCAAGAACTTTTCATGAAATTTTTATTGGAAGGAAAAGAAATTGAGTTGAGAGGTATCACTGTGGAAGCCTCGAAGGTGATAAGCTCTAATGGCATGACAAAATTATTGAATAGAAGGCATCAAGGCATTTTTCATTGGGTAAAATATGCCTCACCTAGATGTTTTAACATCTAAGCTATCTATTCCCCAAGATCTCCAAATGATCATTGATAAGCATTCCAAAGTATTTCCGAAGATATTCCAAAGGTCTCCCAAATTAACCTCAAATCAAGGATCATGAAATTCACTCCACCTGGAGTGTTCTCCCAACATCGCCATACGATACCCTGTCTTAAGAGTGAAATTGAGCTACATGGTTGAAGAAGAAATGTTAGAGGGCCTGGCATCATTAGACCTAGCCAAGTTCTTACTCAGACCGGTAATGAGCTCCAAGAAAGATAGCTCATGGCGATGTGTCCAGACATTATAGAGAGCTCAATAAGACTTCACTATTAAAGATATAAGTCTCCCATTCCCGTGATCGATGAATTGTTAGATGAACTACATGGAGCAATTCCATTTCACAAAAATTGATCTTCATTCATGGTATCATCGTATCAGAATGAAGGAAGAAGATATCCCAAAACAACATTTCGAACTCATGAAGGCCATGAATTTTTGGTCATGCCTTTGACTTACAAATGCACCTTCCATTCCAAGGGTTGATGAATTCCATTTTCAAGCCTTCCCTTCAAAAATTTTGTGTTAGTATTCTTTGATGATATACCAATCTATAGTAAGTCTCTTGGGAGGATCATCCGCAACATGTTGACAAGGTGCTACAAATCCACTTCAAAGGAGAAGCAACTATATGCCAAACCATCCAAATGTTTCTTTGAGTAAAGGAGGTAGAGTATTTGGGTCATATTGTATCTCACATGAAGGTGTCAACGTAGACCATAACAAGATTAAGGCCATGATGGACTTGCCGATTCCTAAAACATTAAAAATCTTAGAGGATTCTTTGGTTTGACAGGTTACTTCACCGCAAGTTTGTTCGAACTATGGAAGAATAAAGACCTTTTAATGGCACTAACTAAGAAGGATGCATTTTCATGGACCCAGAGGCAACTAAAACTTTTGAACTTAAAGAGGTGATATGTACCGTTCTTGACCATTCCAGACTTCACAAAACCTTTATCATGGAATGTGATGCCCTGAATGGAATCGAGGCCGTCCTAATGCAAGAAGGAAGGCCCCTGATCTGTTGAAAAGCTCCACCACTCAAGGGAAGACTTACACAAACCCATTTATGAGAAGGAAATGATGGCAATACCTACATGCATTGAAGAAATGGCGCCCTTACCTAATAGGGTAGGCACTTCAAGGTCAAACAGATCATGATAGTCTTAAATAATTTTGAACAAAGACTATCTTCGTAAGAACAACAAAAAACGGGTAACCAAGAAATCGGGTTATGATTTTGAAATCGCTCATAAAAGGGGAAGCAAAATGTTGTGGCAGATGCACCTCTCAACGAAGGATGAAGATGTTGAGGTCTTTCAGGTTATCTCATCATCCAACCCGATTGATAATAGAAGTAAGGGATGAATGAAGAATGACGAAAAGTGTGGACTCTCATTGAAAGGTTGCGCAGGATCATGCACGACATTTACATGGAAAATGATTCACTCTGGTACAAAGGTCATTTATATTTATGTAAGAACCCCAACTCAAACAAAAGGTGCTATTGAACTGCGACACCTCCAAGAGAGTGCACTCAGGATTTTTGAAACCCAACCATAGAGTCAAGAAGGATTTTTTGGGATGGCCTTAAAACCGATGTTCAAAGGTTTCAGGGCGTAATCGTTTATTTTGGCTAACGTGTCATGGTGGAAACAATTAAGACCCTCGGTCTTTTACAACCATTATCCATCCCAAGTCGGCCGCCAGAGGAGGTTTCCGTTGATTTCATCACGGTTACCAAAGTCCAAGGAAAGAGTGTCATCATGGTGATTGCTGATAGATTGACCAAGTAATGACACTTTGCGCACCTCTCACCACTCAAAGCTGGGGTACAAATGCCCCGCATTCATGGAGACAGCCTAAAAAAGCTAAGCATGGTATCCCAAAGATTATTGTGGGGTGATAGAGATCCCATCTCACTGGACATTTTTGGATGTAATTATTTTCTTGTTTGGGTACTCAACTGGCTCTTCCTATAGCTCATCCTATCATCCCCAATATGATGGGACAAACCGGTGATAGTGAACAAATGTCTGTGAAGGATACCTTCGCTGCTTTGTCTCAGATAAACAGTTAATGGTCTAAATGGTTACCCTTTAAGTGTAATGGTGGTGTACTTCCTTTCACACCGCAACAAAAATGACACCATTTATGGCACTTTATGGATACCAAATTTTCCATCACTTTTCTCTAAAAGAAAATTCCAAAGTTCAAGCAAAGGAAGATCACATCGAATCAACAACAAGTTCTCCAAATCTTAAAGGACAACCTCAATTCATGGCACAAAATCGCATGAAACAACAAGGTATCAACATCGTAGTGAAAGAAGTTTTTTTTTTTTTTTTTTTTTTTTTAGGCTACAACCATACAAACATGTCCCTCAAGCAAGCCAAGAAGGATAATAAATTATCACCAAAGTACTAAGGGTCTCTTATAAGGTGTTGCAAAGATTGGTACCATGGCATACTAAATTGTTGCTCCTCACCTTTAGTACACCCAGCTTCATGTTTCATGCTTTCTAAAGAAAGTTATAGCTTTAATAAGATCCCACCAAACTATATTTAACTTGATCTAGGAAGGAAAAATGATAAGCCCCACATCAATCGACACAAGACCACCCAACCACCATAGAATAGATCCATTTCGCAGTATCTCATTAAATGGAGGAAACCACCAAATTAAGATTCCAATTTAAAGCATGAGTCTTTATGTATATCCAGGAAGTTACCTGCTGCCATGAAGAATGACTCTTGTCCTAAGGAGGTGCAAAGTTAAGCCCTAATATTGGCTCCACACTTAATTGGGGCATATTAGATTAGTAATGTTATTTTATTTATGTCTGGCTTTAGGGCCATTAGTTGTGGGATTTTAGATTATAATGTTATTTTATTTATGTCGGCTTTAGGCCATTAAACCTCCTAGTCTCCCATATACCAAGGAGACATTTCTACTTTCTAAATCATCTTGTACTTGAACATTTAAGTGGGGTAAAAGGAGGTTGCCCCCTCGAAGAGGCTTATTATCTGATATTATCTCTTTTTCAAGGCATTGAGTACTTTTCTTGAGGTTTTTCTATGCTATATTGATGTTTGGTTCTTAACAAAGAGAGGCCAAATCCATTAAGAAAATCCTTGCAAACTTCTTTGAAGCCTCATGTACCTCTATCAATCTCCTCAAGTCTCATATTTTTTTCTTTAATACTCCTTCTGTTGTCCAGATCAACATTTCCAATACCCTTGGCTTCCAACGAAGCTCCCTTCCAACTAAGTATTTGGGCACACCTCTTACTAAGTTCAACAATCGTTTCTCCACTTGGGAATATCTTCTTTCCAGAATGTACAAAAAAAATGATAATTGGGCTTTCAGAACTCTCAATACAATAGGTTGATTGGTGCTCCTGAAAGAAGTACTCCAATCCATGCCTCTTTACTTATTCTCTTCTTTTGTCACCCTGAAATCCATTTTAAAGGAAATTAAGAACCTCGAAAGAATTTTTCTGTGGGGTGGAGCTCAAAAGGAAAATAAGTGGGCTCTTTTATCCTGGGACAAGCTCTATCTCCCAAAGCTGAAAGGGGGCCTAGGCCTAAAGGACACAGAATCTCTCAATGCAGTATTGGGTGTTAAAACTTGGTGGAGATGGATAATTGAAGGGAATACCCCATGGGCTCATCTATGGAACAAAAAATATTTCCCACATGTTGAGAGACAAGGCCTCATTAGAATCACAAGAGACATTCAAGGCTCACATATTTGCAATGTAGTGTGGGAAAACAAGCACCTAGTTCACTCTTAATGTTTTTGGGACATCAGAAATGACAGATATGCTCTCTTCTTGGAGGATGCCTGGAAACAACTTCCACCCCTCTCTCAGAATGATAACATTTTTCAACTCAGAGACCTCATGACAACCCAAGATAGAATCTAGACCCATCAATACTGGCTTCCCCCCAAACTTGAGGACATTTGGAGAATGTGGATTCCCAAAGAAGAATGGATCCCTCATCAGCCTGTTCCTAATTGGGATCCCCTTTAGGAAGAACTCACTCATAGGAAAATCAAAATTCAGCAAGGTCAATACAAACTCAGGTGGGGACATCAATCGACAGGAATCTTGTCACTCGAAGAGGCCCATAGATTGGCCACAATGTCCGACATCATCCCACCTCAAGATATCTAGATCAAAATTTGGTCGCAAAAACATTGGCCCAAAGTCTATATTTCTCTTGCTCCTAAGCAAACGAAAACTACTCAGTTGGGAAAACCTCTTCAAATGGGGCTTTATTGGACCTGCCTATTGCTTACTCTGCATGAACAATGGTGAAGCTACTGAACACCACCTTAACTCTTGTCCCTTCCCCGGAGAAATATGGGACTTGGTTGCACTCCTCTTCCACACCACTGATAGAAATAGGGAAATCCTCGTCAATACTCTAACTCTCTAGAGATCCAACACCTTCACCAATCCTATCATGAACAGATTCGGGATCCTTCTCCCAGGCTTCCTCCTTTGTGAAGTCTCGAAATAAAGAAACTGTCACATTTTCATAAACTCTTCTCAGGACCCACCTACAATTTCAACCAAAGTCAAACTTAACATGAAGGAAACTATTAATACTGACTCATGGTCCTCCCTATATTGGCAATGCAATCCCCAATATTTGAGAATACTCCAAGAATTACACCTCCCTATAACAGGCCCCCCTCTGGTATCCTCCTTTCCGCTTCCCTTTGTTACTTTTCCCACAACCTGGTCCCCTCCCCCTTCAAGATTCCTTAAAGTAAATTTTGGTGGATCCTCTAATGGGAATTCAGGTTCAACCAACTATGGTGGGGTCTTTAGCAACAGTCAGGTGCACATTATCAGAATCTATGCCTCCTTCATAGGGATTGAAAGAAACAAATAAATGGAACTTCAAGGCATGGAAGTGGGTCTTCGCATAGCTTGGAGGGAAGGATATTAGCAACTCATCGTCGAAGGGGACTCTCAACTGATCATTAGAATGCTCAAGAAAATTCAAACTGGCACCTCTCTTAGTTAGATTACCACTAGCTAGAGACTGGCTCCAACCTTGGAAGGAGTATATCACCTTCTCTCCCAAGTCAATGCCATCATCCCCTCTCACGTGAAGCGATCAACGAATAAGCTAGCCGAAAAACTCTCAAATGAAGGCATCAAAAGACCCAAAATTCCCACTGATTTAAATTGGAAACATGTCCCTAACTCCCAGATTCATGTTCATTGTTTTGGCATTTCCTAGGCTGACCAATTCCCCCCTATATGGGGTTTCAGGGACGTAATCAAAACATTGATCAGTTCTTAACCCCCCCACCCACCTCACCTCCGGATATGTGGACAGCTGTCAGCCACCTCCGTCATCCACCTCGCTTCCTCTTGTGGTTTAATACCCCCCGCCGCTATCTCTTTCTCACACTTGAGCGCCCCTATCCTGGATTTCATGTCATGATTTTGCATACAACTTACTAGTCCGATCCTCCTGTCCTTCGCATGAAAAATAGGAAAGTGGTGAAGCCACTGAGTTTTATGGCGGATACAACCCATATATACGTTAATCATGGGAGCATCCCTCACTCATGGGACCTGGAATTGGGTGGCTATGTTTTTTACGTCCCCTTTTGGTTGCATTATTGCTTGTCTCTGGTTGTTTGTCTCTCCTATCCTTTGTTTCCCTCCACAGCTTCCATGTTGCACCCTGAAGTGAGCACTTCCTCCCCCTTCTCACTCTTGAGTCTTACACTCCATCTCTCCAATTCCTTTGATATGGCTTGGGGTAGCTCTTCCAGCTGAGGCCGTGGGGGCACCTCACACAGACCCATAACCCAATTGGGATTTTGAATGGTGGACGCTGCTGAAAATTGAGCAGACACCTATCACTTAGTCACCCCCCTGGAAATTCAGTCAGAAATGGACTTGGCCATGGCTGATGTTCGTGTTCTAAGGAAGTTCATCTCGGACGACGAGGTAAAGGAGACCACTAACTCTTGGGTTCCTTATACTAGTTCTATCCATGGGCGGTCCACGTAATAGCTGAAAACTGTGGACATCTATTGACACCTGAAAAAGCTAATGGGGAGAGTTTTGTTGGACCACCATGAAGCCCGCCAAGAATTCCTCTTGCATCTCGATGACGTGCAACTCCAGATCAAGCTAATCGACTACAAGTTGAAATTGATCGTTGAAAAGATGGTCGGCATGGACTTATCCAATCTGGACTATGCTCATCCCCAGGTCCCAACAACAGAAGGAAGAAACATTAGATAAGTTTTTGTGTTGCTCCATATGTGGTTTTTGTTAAATTACCAAAGAGGTTTGGGTTTACCACCTTTGTTTAATAGATTGATTAAGAACAACTATAAGTAGAGAGGAACTGGGAGCTATTGTTGTTTTAGTTTATCAGTTATAGATATTAGACATACCAAGAATTTGTTGAATGACAATGTTATGTTTTGTTATTGGTCTAGTTTCCCTGCGGGCAAGTCAACAACAACAACAAAAATTGTGCAATTTCCCCTATCAGTAATACAAAGATTTTGGATGATAGAAAAAAAAAACTCAGGATTCCAAAAATTTTAGAGTTCCTAAGAAACTCAGGATTCCAAAAAATAACTCAGGATTCCTAAGAAACTTCCAAATTTAGATTTTTGAAGCATCCTAAAAAACACTTTATAGTGAAATGCCAAGACGACTCACTTGAAGCAACAAAACCCTAGGATCGATGCTCCAAAACCAAATGTTATTATACAACACCTTAAAAATGAAAAAAAACAAATTAATACAGTCCCGTTCAAGGGGGAAACCTAATTTAACAATATATCCAATTTATAATACAATATGAGATGATCCTAATACGAGGTCTCATTGGTATATGTATGTATTTAAGATGAGATGATCTTAAGACTAGGTCACCTTGGTGTGTGTGTGTGTGTGTGTGTGTGTGTGTGTATTTAAGATGAGATGATCTTAAGAGAGAGAGTGGGAGGGATGGGATAATGAAAAATAAAAATAGTTTATAGGAGCGTGAGCGCTATTAGGAATGCATGCACATTCCTAGAGTTTGTGCACGCTGTTAAGAATGCATTCACGTTCTTTTGAATTCAATTATTTTGGGAGGATTAACAACGTGCATGATGACTTGGTTGCCTCAGATTTAGGTTCAGGATGAGAAACCTAGTGGTTTGGCCTGCAAATTGATAAAAAACCTCCATTTTTTGAATACCTCTGTATATATCTGTCTTTGACGTTATTTTCCTATAGGATAAATAATTCAGTAGTTGAAAAAACTACATACATATATAGAGTCGGATATGCAAATTCTAAATATATAGTTTTTTTTTAATTAATGTTGTTTACTATTTTTAATCTATTTTTTCTTTTCATATATCAAAATCCTAGAATACATACCTCCCTTATTTCTACTATAACTTTTTTTCGGCTTTACCATTTATCAAATGAGTTATATGTCGCACTAGAGGAGATCAATATCTACAATCTATAAAATTATAAATTCTTTTGACAATGTTAAGACCCTGTTAGCCTGCGTGAACAAAAGGCGTTGTAATTTAAAGGATATATTCACTTTGATAATATATATATATATATATATATAATTAATATTATAAATTTCTAAAAGATACATTGCACTAGAAAAACGTGCACAAACAAAAAAAAATACCTTATATTTTGTTGGAAAAATAACATACCACTATTATAAAAACTCAAATTTGACTTAGTTATTCATAATTTATATGAATAAAAGTTGTATATTCAGAAAGGTAATTCAATTTCCTAAGTTTCATATTCTTACACCATATTCAAATTCATTGTAAAAGTGCCTTGAATAATCCCTCAAAGTTAACATATTTTTGTTTTTCCATGTTTTCGTTGTCACTAACGCCTCATGAGAGACCATCATTAGCTTGCACTCACCCATGAGTTATTAAACAAAAGTGGTAACATTAGGTTGTTCTTTCTATTGGTGTGAATTTTCTGTAGGTGAAAGAGTAACTAAAACATCATAGGGAGCAAAGGGATGATAACCACAAGGCTTTAAAAAATTCCAATTTCATTAAATTTGAAATAACAAGGAAAAATCTAGACTAAGAAACTATGAATTTCAATTCTTAAAGGGTCACCAATGTTTTTAATGCGAAAAATTTGATTTTGAAAGTGTGAATATTGGTTTTCAAAAGTGTGAATTTCAATCTAAAAAATGCAAATTTTGATTAGAAAAATGTGAATTTTGAATAATTTCAAATTCAAAAGTTCAAATTTTGATACGAAAAGTGTGAATTTGGAGTCCAAAAGTGTGAATTTTGATTAAAAATTTGTCAATTTAGATTCTAAAAGTGCATGTTTCGATTCCAAATGTGAAAAGTTCAATTCTAGATTGTGAATTTCAAATTCTAAAGTTGTGAATTTTGATTCCTAAAGTGTCAATTTTATTGTTTTATCCCACATCTCTTTTGCACATGTTTAATGTACAAATAAATGATTTGGAGGTTTTCTTTTCTTTTTTCCCATTATACACCATGTTGGCCCATGCTAGTTTCATTTTCTACCATTAATCTAGGTAAATATGATTTTATCAAAATCCTAATTGTATAAAACTAAAATCAAGATATGAAAATGAAATATTTCAAATATGCAAACCTTATGTCTCTATTATAATATTAGGGAGTGCAAAAAATATGTTTCCACAACTTGCAAAGAAAACACAAATCTGTATGAAGAACTTCAACACTTTCCATACATTACGCATTTTTGTATATACAAAAATATGATAGTTGAAATTTATAATCTCTTAGGCTCTGAACCCTTCAACTTCTATTCATATTTAAAAAAAATAAAAAAATTGAAACTACAAATAGTTTGATTGTTCAAACATATTTGCAAATAAAACAAAATTGAAATTATAAACTCATTGAAAAATGAAACTAAAGTAAAAGTATGAGCTACTTAGCTCTCTAATTATAGTGTTTTTAACATGATGAAAATATTTAATGTGATCTTCAAAGTTCAAAACGAGAACTATGCTTCTTTCCCATTCCCTAATTACTCAAGTATTACCTTTTATATCTTAAAATATATAAAAGTCATTGTTGAAAACCTAACTCAATTCTCACAAAAATCTTAATTTTTTGAGAATTCTTTTTCTCCTACTCTTTCTTTTGCATCTTGTATATTTGCATGTAAATTTGCTAAAAGAAACTGAATAGAAGAGAAAAAGAATATAATACCCAATTACCAAGATTTCTTTAGTACCACATTAACATCAAAGCCCAACTTCCTATTGTGTAGTTTTGGCAGTTAATCTAAACTCACCCACACCATGTAAAGAACAAAATTTTATGAATAAATACTATCAATTCTGTAAAGTAATACATATAACAAACATATCTTAAAAATCTATTTTTTATAAAAACTAGAATTAAATAATTATATAAATTTTCTATAAATAAAAATCATATCTGTTTGAAATGTGTGTGGACAATTTTTTTTTTTTAAATTTAGATGTCTGGTGAGCAGCAATTTCTCAATTTCTCAACCACAAACTAATCTAGCAAGTCACAAATACAGTAACCAACAAAAAAAAATTATATATAAAAAAATCTGATTCAATTTTTTTAAATTATATATGAAAAAATCTGATTCAATTTTTTACATTGTTGCGTAATTACCGTTTTTGTCTCTCAAGAGTTTTAAATAACAATTCACAAACAATGAAAAGGTTTTGTGATTATTGCAAAATGTAAGAAAATTGTGATCAACATGGAAGAGCTCAGTCTCGATGGGGAGACATCCACATCATAATTCACTTGGATTCGTATACTTGGATGGCGCTGTTCATCTTCCAGGCGGAGAGTCGACGAAGGACGAGGGGCGAATTCTTATAATTAAAGACGAAGAGATGAGCATTCTCATTAACTGCCACGCTCGGATAACTCCTCCACGTAATGCATGTTCTCCCTCCCTCTGCAAAACTCTCCACGATCGAGTGATCAACCTGCGCACAATAACACATTAATACGTTCAATCGATCCAACTCCAATTCCAATTCGATTATCGACGCGACATAACAAAGTTACACTACTCTTCTCATCTTACCAATACTCTAAGCGACAGCGTGCGTTGGTGGGGTTTCACGCTCACAAATCCTCCATAGCCGGTCTTATCCACATCCAGTTCCAGTGTGGACCTGACCTCGCACACACATCATATATCATTCATTCAATTTCCATATACAAATTGTCAAATTAGTTCGAAATTTATTTGTTAATATTGGTAAATCTGATATTAAATATATGCTACCTGCTCTGATCAACGCACAAGGCCACCTTTGTGTCATTGCCATTAACTCCGCCCTTGAAAATGTTGAAGAAGACCGTGCTCCTCTCTGTCAGATCATCAGACGCCAATACCATCAAACCGAATCCCCTCGTCTTGTTCCGACTGCACAAACTTTGAGCTGTCATTCCCTCCAACTCCTCCACTGTTTCATAATCGCCTCCCAATTCAAACTCTACCTCCACGTCCACCTGCACATGTAATTCATCTCATTCTTATAATCTTTCTAATCATAAAAATACTTATCTTTCTTATCTCATGTAATATTTTCTTATCTTTATCACCTGCGTCGCTCCTGAGTTGAATCCCTCCACCTTCATTACCGATTCCTTTTCCAAAGCAACGTTGTCTTTCCTTACATGATACGCGCGCAACGATTCAAGCTCTGGCACTGGCCACTGAACGAGGCTTCTCCTGGTAATAGGATCAAGCCGCACAACCCTAGGAACCGCCTGCACATCAAACAGCACCTGGGATTACGATGCGCAAAGCAGAAGCAGAGCAGATGATAAGGATAATATGAGTATATATACCTGAACGGAAGCCCATCCTTTGTTGAGATCATCCGCCACGCTATCGGATTCGTTGATCCAACTCCACAAAATCCTTCGGGACTTGTTATCGTCATAAAAAGTCTTGGACGCATAAAACTTACCGTAGTCATACCTGAGACCATTGGGGCCCTCGACAGATCCATTATCGGGGACGTATCTATCCAACTCAGGCAGGTAATGGCCCACTGTATAGTAGTCCACTTTGTTATCGTCCAAACTGTTCTTGAGAACGTGCTTCACAGAGGGACCCGTGGTTGAGGTGTGAAGGCCATGGCTGCCATAAAGGGACACCGGGTAGAAGTCCGGGCACTCCCACATTCCAGTATGCCTCGCCGAATGCAGCGGATGTTTGGCTTTCACCCACGTAACGAAATCTTTGCTTCTGAACATCAGTGCCATTCCCACTTTATGATTATCCCTTTTGCTGCCAACCAGGACTCGCCATCTTTGGTTTGATCCCAAGCATGCCGTCGTTGGATCCCTGAAAGAACTGGCGTTGATGCCAGTAGGCACCATGATGGGATTCTGCGGGACCTTCTTCCAGTCCCGTAGCAAAGGATCCGATGGGTTCTTGGGAACAGCCATGGGTTGAACTTGTTGCGAGACATTGTTGGATCCTGTGTATAAGATCACGGGAGCGCCCCCTTTGTGTAGGAAAGTGGCAGATCCAGACAAGGCACCATTGGCATTATACCATTCATCAGGGTATATAGCTGCACTGGCCATGTGTACGCAATTTATCAGATCTCTGGAAACTGCATGCCCCCACATGATGCGTCCCCACACAGCCGACTTGGGATTATATTGGTAGAACAGATGATAGTAACCCTTGTAGAACAATGGCGCTGCGATTCAAAATCATTACACATCTCAGAGTGCAAGTCTTTATTTCTCACATAAAATTATTTTCCTGGCATCTAGAGTAGAGTATCAGAAGCACATTAGAGTAGAGTAGCAGAAGCACATTAAGCCTACTCTAATGCACACAATGGCAAAGGACACAGATTTTCATTAGGTAAAACAGTAGGAAGATAGATAAAGATATTGAAATTAATTTCCAATACTAACCATTGGGATCTTGAGAATAATTTGCCGCAACGCAGATCACGCACAATCAAACACATTAGTGAAAGGAAATGCCAACTCCATGATTACAATTTCTGCAAAAGAATCCTCATGGAAAAAAATAAAAATTCAAATATACCACTCATCCAATGTTTAACAGGCTGAAAATGATACGCTGTTCTATAAGCTTCACTGGGTGCCATGGAACGGATTTGGATGCTTTGAGAGCCGACAAACTAACTTCATCCCACTCATGATGACAAGCTTGCAGAACGTGAATGAGTAAAACAAAAAAGAATGGGCAAAGCAGCGAATAACTCTTCCCCATTGCCATGAATCGCTTACTGGCTCAAACAAAAATCTTACAGTAATGGATGGCAAATGGGCAGGCTGGGATATATAGATGGTTGGGTTGACGTGAGAGTAACGTAAGGAGCATGGTCGCGATTCGTACGAAAGAATCCTTATCCATCGGTAGTGATGTAAAGCAGTTAGAGCTAGGGTTTTGGAGATATTTTTTGGGGTACGCGAAACCAGAGTAACTGCAGAATACATCGAGAGGCATTATCTCTTTGGAAACAACAATCAAACAAAGGCGGCATTAATATTATCGGTACAGAGCGATATGAACCCAGTCAAATTGAAGTTCATTTATTCCCAACAATCTTTACAAAATTCGACTGTGCGAAATCAATGCCACATTGAAATCTCTGCCTAGCTCGAGTATCACGAGGTGGTGTCTAAGAAGCCACTGTATACAAACCAGTATTTTGAACCCAAATGAAAATTTACGCCTAAACAGAAAGATTAGGATAAATAAACTCTAGAAGAGTAAGAGAGCCTTGAGAAGGGGAAATTT
>SNQJ01S0028855.1:12449-50600 GCA_010110895.2 Picea sitchensis
TGACATATGATCCAACAATCTCCCAAGTAATCAAACCATTGGCATCAATGACAAACCATTGGAATCAATGACAACATGATCCAACAAGCGTATCATTCCTAATGCATTTCTATCGAGAATATCTCATTCTTCATCCTTCATACTCACTGATTTCTTTTCTTTTACGTCGAACGGTAACAAAAGATCCTTCTGATATAAATAGTGTTCCATTTGTATCTTCCATAACTGGTAGTTTTGGTTGTTAAATTTCTTGACCTTAAACTTTCCATCTTCCGCTATTACTCCCCCTTGAACAAAGAACCCTATTTTCCTTTGAGTTACCTTTCGCTACGATACCAGCTGTTAGAAAAACCGGATCGCAAATCAATAAAATAAAACAAATGTAGAAATAAAACATAGAAGATACACAATACAATATAGACACATATATATGTGGTTCACTGAGTGTGGGATACATACACCAGATAAATTGCTAGATTCTTTATTTATTAGAATCCAACAAATGAAGAGATACAACCTACAACATACCTGGTCCAACTTCCTCTTCTTTTTCTCATAGTCTCCTCTCTCAGAATACAATATTCACTCACATACACAGCTGCAATACAATTCCATCATAAAATAAGGTTTCCTTCTAGGGAAAAAAACCCTAACATAAATCTTACCATCATATCTGTGACCTTATAATGAATGGGCCATATTGACTATGAAATTACAATATTTTACAAGGAAATTTCACAAAAAAATTATCTTCAGGGGCATTTCCCTCGATCCTCTGCTAGAGGGGGCGATCCAAAATTTCGCGTCATCACCCCATGGACCCCCATGAAGAGATATATGGAAGGAAATCCTCCACACACCCCATGTTAGGTAATGGGGTCCAAACACATCTGAAACAAGACCTATGAATCATAAATATAATCAGACTCCCCAACCAAGACAAAATCCATTGTTGAATGGTGTTATTCTATAATGGAAGAGGGAACAAGAACCCCTAAAGATCAATCAACTAGGAAAGGAAATGTACATATATATTTTTTGGAGGTGGTTGATGTATATCAATCATACTGTTATTAATGAAAAATAATCCAAGGAACTCATGGATTCCATTCAGTTTGAACATTAGAAAATGCAATAATTAAATTATGGACAAGAAAACTCTCTTTATTTTGTGGTCCATGTAGTAGTAATGAATGGGATGATTGTGAATCAATAGACTGGGTTGACATATGGGGTCATGTATAATTCCCTATTGGTCAATTTATAATTATGGAATTATCCCAGTCACAGGAGGAACAATCAAATATTAGAGCATATTATGATCACATCTTAGATATCGTAATGTTGGGTTCGGTGAATATTCTATTAAATTTTGAATAACTAGTATTAATTTTTTATTATTTGATCATTATGTGGACTCATGTGGTGGCACTTCATATTTTGCAGGGAAAATATGTGCAGTTGTTTCCAAAAAAAGTAATGAATGGGGCACTGAATATTGGTTGGCACATTGCTTAAAGAGAAAGCACACCCTCGTGCTCTCATTAAGAGACTTCAAAGGCGTTGAATTTATGATTGGGTCGATGGTTATTAAAGGAGAATATTTGACATAGGATGAAAGAACATGGAAGAAATGTGGTTATGTATTTCAATATCGTGAAATGTGAATTTGTATACAACTTTATGAACTTGTTTGATGGCACAAACCTCCAACTACAAACAATGATAAGTAAGAACCAATCAAAGGTACAATACTTCTCCCCTTACTATGTTTGGAGCCATTTTCTTATTTTGGCCACAAATAGAGTATATTAAGTTGGATTGTGATGAAATTTATGGGTTTTTTCCCATAGAGAGGATATCTACAAAATTGCCAGAGAGGTCCATTGTCCATTTCTTATGGGATTCGTCAAGAATCGCAAAATAGTTGTTTTTAAAGATCTAGGTCCAAATCACTGGTATAGATCCATATTAAGTTGAAATTCTTGGAGAGATTCGAGAAACTAGAAAAAAAATAACCCATGAATTAATTAAATAAATTATAAGGGGATTGGAATGGGGATGTTGAAATGGGTCAAAATCGACTATTATGGGCCACTTTTGGGGGATTTTTGATATTTTCAAAAGAAAAATACTCTGGATCACAAAACTAGAAAAAATTATTTACTCGAAATTTTACATACTCATTAAGACAAAAAACTTTGGTATAAAGAATTTTTTCCATAAGTGAACAGATTGAGAAATATCCAGTTGCTAAATTCCAATTCTTGAGGAAGAGGTGAGAAATGACAAAGTTGTCATTTCCATATTGTTGTATTTTTTGATCGGAGCATCAGATTGAAAATATGAGAGTTGTTTTGAATTTTGTTTCATTATTATTATATATACTTCATAAAAAAATATTATCTAGTTCCTAAAATATTTTCCGTTGCAGTTGACAGAAGTTTACCTTTCAATAAAATTATGCTAGTGGAGAAAATGCACAAATGGGGTGAAAATGTATTTTTCAGGAAGCTATAACTTTCAACTCAGACATCATATTAGGGCATAAGAATAGTCATTGGAAATACGATTCAGAAGAGAATAACTTGGAATTAGTATAATTGGGACAAATATGATACAATTATTCATGAATTGAGAAGAAAAAGAACTTGTAGCATTAATTGACAAAAATTCTATGATATGTATAATTCTACCAAAAATTGTTGCTTGCACACTTTGCATAATTAAAGGTATAATAACATAAATTCAAGCATATTATTGGATGTCAAAGTCATGAAATCATGACAGATCTCGTAGAAGTTGGATGAGTCAATAAAGGTAGAGGTCCTTGTGTGCATACATGTTATGTAATGATCGAATGCATAATGAATGTCATTAGAGATGACCATGTGTGAGGCCATATCGAGGTTGGATATGGAAAGGCTATAGTTCCATACAAATGCATAATGGTTTTCCCCTATTAAAATGATGTTGGGCTACAACCGTTTTGCCTACATTGAGGGATGATGTTCTTAGTGGTGTGTATGGCTTGAAGAGGAAGATATCCAAATGATCGGATATATTGTGGGGAATAGTTTATAGGATGTGTTGAGACATTGGATATACCTCTCAGCTCACCATGGTGGAATACATGACATGGATATATGGTATTCCAGAGTCAATGCAAGGATGGCTTGGGTAAATGTGGCCATGGGAACTAGCATGTTGGGTTTATTTATTTATAATGTTTGACTGCATTATGAAAATTTTGGGTGACAGTAATGCATAGGTGAGAAATGATGGTTTAATTCCATTTAATATGAATAATAGTTGGGAGCGATGGAATTTTTAAATTAATATAATTATGAAAATCACTTCATGGACTTCATGCATATGTTGTAGTGAATGATAGTTTCATTCTAAATAATATCAATAGTGGTTGAGTTCCATTTTTAATGGGAATAATGGCTAGAAATGATTGAATTGCTTGTAAAATACAATTGTGAGATCATTTCATGAAATATTGAAAATGTGCATGAGTGCTAACAATAATGTTTGGATGCAAGAAAGTTGATAAAATTTGTAGGAAGATTGGTCTTGGATATGGCAGGGATGTAATCCCATAAGGAAGATTGACATATACAACTACAAGTGTCAAACATAATCAGTAAAATCCCATGCTTGGGAACTTTTGTTTTCTTATATAAAACAAATCTGAGAAATTAATAATTGAAAATTTTTATGGTACACTAACAATTTGTTGGGACGAATTAAAGGGAGAAAATTTACAGGAAAAATGGTCTTGGATATGGAAATGGTGTAAACCCATAAAGAATATTCATACATATTGTTGTAAGAGCCCGTTGTGTTGAGAATAAAACCCATGCTTTGGAAACTTAGATTCCTATATGTAAAATAAATTTGGAAATTAATATGTAAAATTGTTAGGATGATATTTCATGATGACTGTATGTGTGTGATACAGATGAGATGATGGCTATTAAATCTAGGAAGCTCAGAAAGAAGGCTATTGTTCCAAAACTAGAACCGTATGATTGCCATAGGTTACAAATTTCCAATGAAAATATAGTAGTCATTTGGCGCTCCCTTTGCAACATAACACCTTGACTAATAATGGATCACTTGATGGACTATGTAGAAGTAAAGGGGGAGGGAACTCATGAATTCTTATGACATGGTGGTTGATATCATGAGGGTTTCTCATAAAATAACATTGATCCAAGTTCTTAGTGTGGCTACTTGTGAAATAGAGAAACAACCATGTGAATACGTGATTGTAATCATTGTGTTAATTATGCTTAAAGATGGGTTAATTGTTGTTCATTGAATTTTAATTTTTCCCTTATTTACAATTTCTTGTTGTGCTTGAATGATGTTTCTGCATCTATGATTTTATGTGACTAAATTATTTTATGTTTCTATTTCATCGTTGTTGTGTATGATTAAGTTGTTTTTGTTATGTTTTAATTCTTATGGGTATTGCATGAGATTGTATGTCATGATTGTGTATTTACTTTCCACCAGAGTTGTGAAGATGTTTTGCAGGAGGCACAGTTGCACTATTTAATAGTTGGTGATTTTGTTACCACAACTAGAGTTCCTAGAGCCACAAATCAGAGACTTATTTTCTGGCCTTGCACTGGAGTCCTAGACTGAAGTGGGACGTCCCAAGGGACTATGTGCAGTGAAGGGGGAACCCATTCCTTGGGTAGTGGAAGTTGAGGGGAACACATTTTTTTTATTTTTTTGTTTTTGTGGGAATTGAGAAAGGTGGTGTAGGCCATGAAAAATGATAAGTTGTTGGTTGGAGTTATTTATGCAATGATGAATTGTGAAATAATCTTGCACCTTTAAGGCTAGGGAGCCTATGTATCTATGGCATTTTGGTTGGAGTTCCTATCTATGTATATTTTTTGGGACAAGGTTCCTATGTACCTATGTTTTGGGTCAAGGTTCCTATGTAATTCTATTTAGGATAGAATGTTTGTGTCATTTTGGGCTGAAGAGCCTGTACGTTGATTAATGGTCGGGGAGCCATAATTCTGAAATGAATGTACACCTATAGGGTGTTGTGCATTGAGGACAATGAAAAAAAATGGGGAGCAGAATGTAACATCCTTATTTTTAATCCCCACAAATTATAATGTAATTGTATAAATGTGATTTTGGCTAGTGAGCCGATGTACTAGGGAGAAGAGACCATATTAGTTTAATGTAGACGAAGTTTGAATGGTATATTATGTGCATGGAAATAATTAATAAAAATAGTAATCACTAGTTGCGATACGAAAAGGATGAAGATCGATGGGGGGGTATGATTCCACAAGAGAGAAGGGTCTAAGGGGGGATTATTCATGTATATTAATCCAACCCACATTCCTAAATTATTATTATTATTTGATAAACCTCTTATTTTTTGTTGAGTGTTACTAAAGATAATAATTAAACTCCTATAAGAGGGTGGGTGTGAGGGGTCACATCCCATAGTTATTGTGTAATATCCCAAAGCCGAGCCCCAGTTTTAATTATGAATGTAACATGTTTTGTAGGCTGGTGAGCCAAGTATTTATAAGTTGGTAGGTTAATGTGTTTATTAGGCCGGAGAGCCTAGATGTTAAAGGCCAAGAACCTATTTTGTACATGTAAATACTCATATTATTAATATAAACAACATAACTATGTATAGAACTACCACGAAGAAAGAGTATGGGGGACTAAGCTCCACTAGGCTAGCAAAGGGAAGGGGGCTAAGAGGCTGGAATGAGGGGCTAATCTTAAGAGCTTAAGTCCAATAGAATAATATATATATATAATTCTAAATGCGGTGAGTGGGATATGAATATATCCTAAGATCCTTTGGAAAGAGGGTACAAATTCCAAATGGAGAGGAGCGTGCTTCATGAGCGCCATGTTTCAGCTTAGGCACATGAAATATAAGTGAGAATTCATATTGTTTTGTTTCTTGTCTTGTCCATTTTTGCACCAATGCACCCAATAAGCACCGAGTACCCTAGTATGCCTTGTTGAATTCCTGAACCACACAGAACCTCTCCAACATAACCGAATAGTCACCCCTGCTACACATGTTCCCTTGGGGTTTTCATGTGCTTGTGTTATCTATATCGGTTCCCATGTCCAGTTTATGTTGCTTTCATCACCATGAACGTGTCTTGAGGAGCGGGAGTGAAGAAGCGGGTTGTTAGACCCATGAATAGAAGAAGAAGGTTAACAGGATTGTGAGAAAATCTCTCCAGGTGAGAGATTGTGATGAGGAAGTGAGTTCTCCTAAAGGGAGTCCAGTAGCAGCTATAGATCTCTGAGAATTCCTGATACGGCCTATTGTAGAAGCCCAAGGAAAGGGAGGTGTAGCAATCAATGGACTGTTGGATAGTGAAGGTGTATACTCCCGGGGTGGGACAAGCATGTGGGGAATCAGAGTCTATGAGTTATGGGCATAAGTGACTCCTTGGAGAAAATCCTTCCTGTTGTACTGTGAAACTTCATGTTGTCCTTGCCTAGCCTAGGAATCCATTTCCCGGTGGAGTTTAGTCCTAGCTCGGGGATGACCCACTACTGAGAGTGATGAGCAACGTGCTCTACGACTGGGAGGTTCATGGAAGGTATACATGCAATTGGTGTACTTCAATAAAGAGATAAGTATATTTTTTGTGCATAATTTCTTAATGATGTATTTAAGTGCATGTATGTGATTCTTGTAATATTATCATGTGTTTCACTGCATGTATGTTTCCATATTATTTCTTTCATTCGCGGTTAAGTTTTATATGTGAATATTTGCACAAATGAAGTCTGTCTCAGTGGTTTTTCTTGGCTAGATGGTGGTTGGGGGCATTATAGAATGGTATCAGAGTCGATAATTAAAATATACAGTCGTTAGGTAGCATTACCGACCTGTTGGTGGTGGTCGAGGATGTCACAAATTGATATTAGAGTGAAAAGTATGTTTACGAAGTGATGTTTCCCAGTTGATTGGTGGTAAGGGATGTCACATATTAGATAGCATGGTAATGAGTACAATCATCTTGGGGAAGAGTGTAATTCAGGTCAAGAAAACAAGAAAAGAGAGGAAATTTGTATGGAAAAGGGGGAAGATTTTAGAGACTCGCATTTTTGCATAGAGAGTAGTTTTTACTTGCAGTTTTTGGACAACAAGAGAGGATTTGAGTGCTGGAAATATCTATATCCATGTTTTTCTTGAAGGAAACCATTGTCTAGTTGTGTTTTATTATTAGAGAGAGGCATGTGCACATGGAAATCAAGTTGTGGGACTATAGAGTGTTTTTCGGTTGAGGAAAAGGCTCAAGATCCTTATGAAGGTTGTTATGAGAAATTTTGGAGTAGACGAGAATATTTATAGTCAACCAGATGCACTAGATCCTTGGAGGGAAGTGGAAAGGCCTGAAGGACTGTATGTAGTGAAAGGGGATCCCATTCCTTGGGTTGTGCAGGTTGTGGAAATAGAGTGGAACCTAGATTTTGGGGATATTGTGTGTGGAGAGTAGACAACCAGAAGGTATGAATCTCCTTTTGGACTTATAGCCTCAGTGTGATGGTGGTCTATTCTTGGGAGGAATGAAAAACAATGCCTATGGATGGGAGGTTCATCCTCTGTATGTAGTCAGTTGGTTAACTATTAATTTATAATTTTTTATGTTTCGTTCTTATGTTATTCCACTATGTAAATGTTTTAATATGAATTGTGTGTGTTTACTATCTACTTGCACAGTGCATTTGTTTATTAATATGTTCTATTAGATGCATTTATAATTGTCGTATCAGTCAATAGTTAAATCCATGTGTGACCCATAGTTGGTAAGCTACAAGAAATTAAGTTAGTAGTAAATTTTATTTTGAATGTATTTTCCACATTTAATGTTGCTCAGTTGGAGGTTGGGTATGTTACAACAACCAAGCCATTGACTACCCACTGATCATTTGTTGGCACAGGCCATTTTTGGGAAAATCATGGTAATCCAAAAAAGGAGTGTGCGCCATAAAATAGGGAAAATAAGGGTCGAGAAAGTAGGAAAGTCAAAGGAAGGAAGAAGGGCATGGATCAAAGAGGAAAGTGCTTGAATTATGGACCATCCACACAAAAGGAGTTACAATGTGGACAAATCTAATACACCTAGAGTTAGTGGGTTAGGGTTTTGGTCTTTTACGGGTTTTAACCCATTTTTGTAGTATAAATATGTATTGTTATATTTGAGGAGATCTAGTTGCTAGTGATGAGTGAGAAGATGCAGTTACTAGTCATTATTTTTTGGTTGAGATATGTGGAGCTAATATTGAGATGTTATTACATTAATTTTTGGAGACAGAGAGCTGAATTGTAATCATGGGTAAGATCACAAGCTATGGATCTTGGTGCAGTCTTTTCATCCTTATATCTAATGTGCACAACGTTATAAACTTAATAGAGTAAGGTCGCATGGTGTGGATCCTACTGCAAACTTGTTAGCCTCATATCATATTTAATGCGCGCAATGCCATAACTTAATGGAGATGAATAAAAGAGAAAAGAATTTCAGATATCTTTAGACATATCCCAGGAGGGTGAAACACGGTAAAAATGGTGTCTTTATGTGGAATATTGTTTCTTATTTTATTATGTTGAATGAATGGATCTGATAGAAGTAAAATACAGTGTGCACTAGAACTTGTATGATATTTAATACAAAATGAATCTTAAATTAATGTAATTGTTACAGAATGGTAGATATGGTTATAATGTTGTGTTATAATCATAGATATGATATATTTGAGGTAGGAAGAATGTCTGACATCCCCATGAGAAACATCCCTTCCATGATTCAGACATTTGGGTCATGCAGTCACCCATATTCCATCTCAGGTGAGACTTCATTGTGCACTCTATGCACAGTGTTTCCTTCTAGTCTGTAGAAGGCCCAATGGTTTGCAGGGTTTTTTTGGAAACCTAAAGAAGAACCCATGTCATCCCAAACAAATCCAACATCATACCAAGGAGAAAAAAAACATTGGAGAAACTTTTTGTAGAAGACAAAACCCATCTTACAAACAGGTTGAAGGAACAATTTGGTATATGACTCTAGAATACGTTTTATAAATTGTACATGGGTGCTACACACTGTTATAGCAAGATTTGCCTCATCCTATGCAATCTTGCACATAAGGAATTTTTCCATTTCACTATGCATACTTCTCATCCCTGTTTGTAAAATCCCAGAGATAAAAATAAATATTTTTCCACATGTACGCACCTTGCCTACTATACAACATGCGCATATGTAGGTTGCACCACTACAACCCGTGTACATCGGGATTTGTGCCCAAAAATGAAAATTAGTGTTGGGTTTCCATGTCACGATAGGAGATCTATGATCGTTGGCCTTCCATATACTAGAAACATTCTAACTCATCCCTTCGGTTCCATTTGAAGGCTATAAATGGGCCAATTCCAAACTATGGAAAAGAAGATAAAGAATTCAACTTTGAGAGTAAAGTTACTCTGGAGAAATTATTTACTTCATATTGAGTTTGCATCTCTTTGTCCTTTAAGTCTGAACATAGTGTTCATCCCCCAAGCTCTTCCCTTATTGATTGAGAACTTTATTGTCTCTCCTCTATGAGCTTGCCTTTGATGGAGGATTGAAGTGGTGGAGGCCCAGTTGGAAGAAACTTAGTTTCTTGGTTCCAAACCATACCGACACATAAGTTTGTAACGTTTTCACTTATGCTGATCATATATTAATATAAATACTATTTTCTCATCCAATTGATATCATGCAAATATTTGAATTATTATTCCATGGGCATATTTGTCATGTTTATTAATGGATTGTGCTATTGAATGTGCTAACATCATTTATTATCACCATATGCTTTCTTTGCTTGGTTGTTGAGGACTAGTTACAGGTATATTGCTTTGGGTCAAGTGATCATTGGTGGACTTCATCGAACATCTCAATCAGGTAGGCCCATTATCTTATCTTGCTAGATTATTTGTTTACATAGCATACTTGAGAATAGAGTTGATTTCTGCAATCATTTCCGTCTGTTGTGGTTTACCCTAGCCATAGAGATATTTTCCTCGTAACAGAATTAGCGACCATACTAGGGATTGAATCTTTTTGCTTAGGGTTTGGAGTACTTTTATCCTTATATTTCTCTCATTCCTATTATGTTTCTTGTCATATCATTGATTGACAGCCTATGTTCACTCTGGGTCTGAGTTTTTCAAGCTTCTCCCTTTCCTGGCTTTGTTTTTGAAACATATACTCATTTTTTGGTTTGACAGACGTATATATACGTGGGATTTCCCTCTGCAACCTGCATACATACACTATGTTTTCTTGAACAGTCGTGTACACCAACCTTTTTTTCTTTTTTGTTGGGTTTGGTGGTTGTTGTGTGGGATTTGATGTTTGTTGAGTCTTCTTGGGTCTCTGTAGTGACTGTTAAGTTCCTGTGGGATGATAAGAAACCTGTCTGGGGTTGAATTTTTGGGTGGATTCTTTCTCATCACCTTTTCATTTTGATTTTCCTTGTACATTTGGCTGGGTGTTTCACTCCTTGGTATTCTTCTTGATTTATCTATTTCCATACACAGTAGATTTTTATATATCAAGTTGTTGTTCAGTCCATGCATTTTCATTTTTCTTATATTGAAAATACAAAAATATTAGCCATTTTGCATTCCTTGGCATTTTTAATCTTTTGAGTCTTTGTCATTATCTTAGTGCATGTAAAGAAATATTACATTTTTACTTCAGAATTGCAGTGTTGAAATTGAAAATTGCATTTGTTTTAAGAAGAATAGCATTCATTGAAAATTGAAGTTATGACTTTGCATTATATTCATATTTACTTTTTATGATGAGTCATAACATAATGAGTTTCACTACCATACCTTTTTGAGTAATCACGACCATTAAAATTAATGCTATAATTTAAAATTGATTAGTCACGACTTTATTTTCTAGGGTGCACAAACTAGCTTAGGATTTAGTGCCTTGGAATAGGATTTTGTGAGTAAACTTATCCAAGCAATTAAATCAACATATGTGTCTGACAAAAGGAGTGGAGAAATACATTATATAATTGGTAATATCAAGAGGCTCCACTCACACCAAAGTTAATCATGAGGTCGTGCAAGGTTGGTTGAAGGTATATCCCCCCAATACCTTCTTAGCATCAGAGATATTTCTAGGGATCTATTCATATCTAGGGATATTGCTAGTGCCTTTACCTCCGTGAGAGGCAGTACTTTCAAGGTTTCGATCTTTTCTACCCTACCCATATGGTTGACCTAACTTATGACTGCTATCATGTGCATCGGTTATACATTGATTTCTTAGTTGATTGACTTAGGTGCCACATAGGTTACTTGCAGGGGTTATTCTGCAGGTACCCTAGGTCAGATAAGGGTCGGACAACACACAACCTTTATATAGGATTACCTCTTTAGGGGGATCTCATTGACTATTTGTTAAGCCCACGAGGGCCCTTATAACTGATTTTGTTACCTCCAATCTTTAGCAGGGAGTCTTAGGCCCCTCTTGGGTGAGACATACCTTCTTTAGGCAGGGAGGCCACTTTCAACCACTTTACCCTATTTGTGTTCATATTGGACGTTTGATTTTTGGTGTGCTCTTTGATTACTATTTGTCCTTGGTATTTATTTTTTGTCTTTAGAGTCTTAAGTCATCGTGGAGTTGGACCAATGTCCCCGCTGGTCTCATTGCTTGTTACAGCTACCACCATGTTTTGAGTCTTTTCCTTCTAAAAGGCGTAGAGTTATTAGGCATGGTACACACACCTCCACTGTTCAGACTTGTGATTCTACAAGGATGAGTATTGAACCTAGTTTTTAGAACAAAGAGAGCCCTTCAACTCCCACACCTACTATAGTTATTGGCACCCCTTCAACTCTTGTAACCACAATGGTTGTAGTGTCGGAGGAACCTATCATTAAAATTTAATATGGCTTGACCTATAGTGAATGATCAATCTCTTGCCTCGAACCCATTTGGGTCTCTTGGTCACTCACCGGGCTATAATTTTAAATACATCCCTATGGCCTCTAGTCCTTTTTCCTATGGTATGTCAAAATTTTCTTCGCATTTTTCGAACACCATCCCTGTTGCTGGCCCTAATGCTAGCATTGGGCTTGGGGGCACTACACCTCCTTATAATCCATTTTAGTTTGGTGGTTATCAAATCCTTCAAATGACTCCTAATATGGGAGGCATTCTTTCTTTTAACCTCGGGTCTAATCCTCTTGCTTCTGGGTGGAGCAACCAACCTCTTAGACACATTTCTGCTCAAGTTTCATCCTATACCCCTACCTCCTCGGTGTTGATTCTGACCAACATATTTGGCATGACGAATCCACCTCTAGCCTCTGGATTCACACCTAAAGGAGGTCAGTTTCATGCTTTGGGAAAACCGCAACCTCGATCCAATCCAGCTGGGGGAAATTTTTATAACCCCCATCAAAACATTCCTACTGGAATGATGCCCAACAAACCTTTTATGAATCAGCCCATAGGATGGTATTAAAATCTTGGACAGGGCCATGGTACTTACTAGAACCCTGGATGGGCTACAGTTCCTCAAACACAATCTTTCCAGGGAGCTTGGGAACAGATGTCACAACCCCGTCTTCCTTTTCTGGCCATGCTTAATTTGTCAAACTTGTATAAGTTGATGAAAAAACCCTGTGAGTCATGATCCTACATGGCCCCCTGTCCCCACCAAAATTCCTTCAGACATTCCAAAATTTTAAGGTAAGGATGGAAAGGATCCTAGTGATCACGTTACTAACTTTCACCTATGGTGCTCCTCGAATTCCCTTAATGACAATTCCATTCGATTAAGATTATTTCAATGCACCCTCATTGGGGTCACTGTAAAATGGTATATTGAGCTACCTAGGGGGGAATATGGGACCTTTAGTCAGATGGTGTTGGTCTTCCTTAATCACTTCCAATTGTCAGTTCGTTACGATGTTGGCCTATAACTTTTGTCAACTTTACACTAGGACACAACCACTCATATCTCAGATCAAATCCAGGAGTGGCGTAGATGGAAGAGGTTGATTAAGACCTCGATACCCTCAGCCTTTCTTTTAGAATGGTTTCTTAAGTCTTTACAACCACTTATCTCGAAGGATGTTTCTATATTTGGGGTTACCACTGAGGAAGAAGCGATCTACAAAGCCCAGAATTAAGATCTTATATATGCTTAGTCTAGGATGTTATACCACATTCTTCTGGACACAATGAGGTAAACTTATGACCCTATAAAAAATCTTGGACCTCATGTCAATGGCCTTGTAGTCTCCGCCAATGTAAAATCCGTAGACTTGGTGACAAGCCATTTGAAAGAGATGTCTCTAAACCAATCTACATGAGGGCCAACTTCATTTGTGTCTTCCAATCCCACTCAGTAGGGAGATGCACATCTCATTCAATCGTCGGTTGGCCCAAATGGTAACCAACAACTAGGTGGGAATAAGAAGAAAGGACATAATAATAATCGTAAGGGTGGGAAAAATAATAATAAACCCAAGGACAATGGTAATAATGAGAATACAGATAATAATAGTGGAGAGGGAAAGAGAGAAAGACGTAAGGTGAAATTTCCCTATATGCTTTGTATAGAAGATCACCTTACTCATTTATTCCCCAAACTTGCAGAAGCTATGAGGCTACTATCTCTACCGCCTGCCGTGTTTAAAAATCATCTCCCACAAAACCATAACATGGCCTCGAGCTCCTCAAACACCGAAAATGTGGTTGGTGGGAGTCAAAACCCACCATTGCAAGACAACGACCATTTGTGTATAAATATGGTCGATGTGAAAGTTCATGTAGTCACTCGATCTCAAGATTATAGCTCTTCACAAGATATACCTAGTCTAGAATCTCCTCCTCTTCCTTCGGAGATGACTTTACATATTGAAAAACCAGAGCCACGACCTCATATTCCAAAAGGATTACTCAAGCGTTATACTCACAATCCAAATTCTAGAGCCGCCAAAAACTACTCTATTGTTGAGGACCTGGGTCAATGCCCTTGTGTGATGTCAGCTTTAAAGGTACTCTAAACGTGTCCTTCATAGAGGAATGCCTTACTATCTGCGTTAGGAGCTCTAGAAACTAGTGGCTCGAAATTTATCAAGTTTGACATCACAGATGTGAAGCCTTGCTTGCCTTACCATGTGGCATTCCAAATACACGTGGGGTACTCAAAGTATACCATCAAACATGTGGTTGTTGGAAGATGCTACTACATGTGTGATGTCCCTGATCTATTGCAAATATCTTGGTTCTCCGACTCTTTCTAAATCATCGAACATGTTGACATATTTTGATGGTCATTCCTTTGGCCCTCATGATATTATTCCTAACTTTCCAGTTCAGTTAGGTGGGAAGACAGTAGAGGTGGAGGTCAAGGTAGTTGATGCACCTCTTGATTATAACTTGTTACAAGGCCACAATTGGACCTATGTTATTTTCATCGTTGTATCATTTGTCTTTCATACTCTTTGTTTTCCTCATGAAGGGAATATCATGACCATCGACCAGTTATCCTTTGTGTACACTAGTCCCAATGCATCGGTTGGACCGTCGATCCCTGTGATCAACAATTCTCAGTCGATAATTGTGAATGTCAGTGTCAGAATGTATTCTTACCTTATTGGTACTTTCGACTTCATGGCACCAATTCACCATGTTTACGCCATGTCCAGTAGGCTTGTTTCGACAGAGAGGTCCATTCCTTTCCGCACTTCCTATTTTAGTGATCCATGGACCCTATCTTCCTTGAATTCATCTTGTGAAGGTCAATCACATGATGGAATGTCCATGCCACTATTGATAGTGGAGATTGCGTATCAATTTGTTCTTGACTCTTCTGCCAATCCCGATCCTGTTACCTCGTCGACGGACGAGGAGGATCCTGTTCTTGGGCCCATGTGGGCCACTTCATTGTCTTGTTCACATGACTTCCTTGATGGGACATTACCCTCAGATGAAGCTATCATCAAAGCCATGAATGATTCTGACAAACCTTGGGATGATATGCATCATCGCACTTATTTTCTCCTAGAGATTGAAAGGATCGAACAAGATAACTTTCGATCTACTTTGAGTGAGATAGTTGGTCACACCATAGTTCCACTTGATATGTATGACATTTATGCTGAAAGAAATATGGTGAGTAGTTATCCTACCATCACGATAGATATCTCTCATACCCCTCAAAAGATTGAAAACATACATATTGATGCAGATTGTTCACCAGAAGAAATCATGATCTACACCGAACTCTTCAAGGAATTCTGAGATGTATTTGCTTGGTCATATGAAGATATTCCAGTAATCAACCCTTGTATTGTCGATTATGAGATTATAACTTATCTGGATGCTAAACATGTTCGACAACGACTTAGAGATGTCAATCCCCAAAAGACCCCTGCTATTAGGGCAGAGATGGAGAAGTTACTTAATGTTGGCTTCATCTACCTGGTTCCCTTGACTGAATGGGTATCCAATCCCATTCCTGTGAATAAGAAGTAAGGAACTATCCATGTATGTATGGAATTTCATGACCTGAACAAAGTCTATCGTAAATACAACTTCCTGACACCTTTCATCGATGAGATTCTCGATAAGTGTGTGGGGAGAGAAATTTTTTCTTTTATGGATGGATTTTCAAGGTATAATCAAATTCAAATTAAACATGAGGATCAACACAAGATGACATGCATTTTTCCTTGGGGTACTTTCGCATACTGGAAAATGCTTTTGGTCCTTACAAATGCCGGAGAAACCTTCCAATGTTCCATAACCTTCACATTCCATGATCTTAAGCATATAGTCGAAGCTTACCTTGGTGATATTTTTGCTCACTCTACGCACCTTCGGATTGGTTTTGAAATATGTCGATACTATAGAATCCAGTTAAACCCTCATAAGTGAATATTTTGCTTTAGGTCTAGTCGTCTTTTGGGATTTATATTTTCTGAGACTAGGATCATGGTAGATCCATTAAAGGTTGAGGCAATACTTCGATTTCCTCCCCCATGCAATATTAGAAAACTTCAAGGTTTACAGAGGAAAGCTAAATTTCTACGTCGGTTTATAGTAAATTATGCCAATATCACTAAGCATTTCATGCGTCTTTTGAAGAAGGAAACCCCTTTTATCTAGGATGAGTGAGCCAAGGAGTCCTTCGATTCTTTGAAGAAAGTCTTGGTATCGACGCTCTGCTGAAGTCTCCTGAATATAGTAGGGATTACTTTCTTTATATCATCGGTTATGAGGAGTTGATTGGTATGGTTTTGGTTCAGGAGGATGATGATATCCACAAGCACATCATCTACTATCTTAGTCGAAACTTAGTCGGTCCTAAGCTTAATTATTCTCATGTTGAAAAGCTATATTTGGTTGTCGTTCACGCAGTCAAACGTTTACGTCATGATATATTACTTTTCAAGACTACTATGGTTTTCAATGTCAATCCATTTCAATACGTTCTTACCAGGCATATCATAGGGGGAAAACATAATAAATGGATTGTCATTCTATAAGAATTTGATCTCGATTTTGCTTCTATGAAATCCAAGAAATCACTAGTCTTCGTGGAGTTAATATCTGACTTTCCACGATCAGATGAGTATTTTATCCATGTTGATTCCTTTGCGGATGAACACATTTTTATTGTCTCATTTTCCAACTCCTGGTATGGAGACATTGTTCTCTATCTTCAAACTTTGAATTTCCCTCGGCATATCTCGCGAGATGACCAACGATGTGTACGGTGCCAAGATAATAATTATACTATCATCAGTGACACTTTGTATCGCCAAGGAATAGACAATATCTTGCGTTGTTGTTTAACTCATGGAGAATCTGAGTCAATCCTAAACGATTTTCACAGTGGGACTTATGGTGGTCATCTATTCAGGCTTGCAACAACCCAAATAATTTTGTGATCTGGTTATTTTTGTCCTTCTATATTTAAAGATTGTATTGAAGTGGTTAATAACTATCACCCCTGCTAGGTGTTCACTCAGAAAATGCGCTTGCATCTAGTCCCTCTTCACCTAGTCATTACTGTCGGTCCCTTCACTAAGTGGGAGGTGCACTTCATGGATTGCAACCTAAATTTAGTTAGGGGGAATCAACACATTATCGTGGTCATCAATTACTTTACTAAGTGGGTTGAGGCCATGAATATAGTTAAATATTATGGGAATACTTCCACCTTCTTCGTATTCAATAAAATTATCACCTGGTTCGGTATCCCGAGTGAGATTGTCACTGATCATGCCAGTCACTTTCAAAATGAAATGATGGAAGAACTAACATCTAATCTAGGTTTTACACATGGTCATTATTCTCCTTATTACCCCTAGGAAAATGGATAGGTAGGGGTATTCAAAAACTCTCTCAATACCATTTTGCAAAAACCTATCATCCAGAGTAAGTCCGACTAGCACATTATGCTATATCCCACACTCTGGGCATACTGAACCTCGGTCAAGACTGCCACCGAATTTTCCCCTTTGCATTTAGTACACAGTGTGGAGTCGATTTTACCTATTGATTGTGAAATCCCTTCTCTTAAGTTGGCAATCATGCTCCTACCTGGCACTGCCAATCTCGAGTGACGCCTTGTACACATAGAGAGTCTTGACGAGCAGCATCGAGATGCCTCTATAGCTATCGAGGTGAGCAAAAGACATGCCAAGTTTCAGTACGATAAGTCTATCTGTACTTGGTTATACAGTGAGGGTGACTTGGTCCTCTTATATGATCAAGCGAAAGAACCACTGTGGGCAGGCAATTTTAAACCCATTTGGTATGGTCCCTATATCATGCGATGTGTCTTAGGAAAAGGAGCCAATGAGTTAGAATATTATGAAGGGAATATATTGTTCGAGCCCAGGAATGGGCTCTACTTGAAAATATATAACGCTTGAGCCCTAATCTTGGGTGGAACTCTTTGTATACTAATGTAATTTATTGTATATATATTTTCCCTTTGTTTTCGTCTTCACCTTGCTTATCGAGTTTTCCATTGGTTGGAAGATGTCAACGGAGTCTTCGGTATACCTAGGATTTTCATATAGAGCCAGTCGTCATACATGGAACTTGGCATCCACCACTTGGGTGGTTTACTCACCTAAGGGTCTACTGGTGTTTTCAGGTGGTGTATTCCTAGGGCCATCCACAAATAATGTGGCCGAATATAGCGTCATTATATAAATTTTGTGCGATGTTATCTCATATGGTATTCACTCTCTAGAAGTTCACCTAGATTCCCAATTAGTAGTATGTCAATTGAACGACAGTTACTATTGTAGGAAAATTTCCATGCAGACAGGTGAATTCCCTCTTGGATCTTAGACCCCTAGGACCAAGATAGAAAAGTGTTAACCTTGATCACTGACATCCCTTTAAACATAGCTAAACTATTCAATAGAGAAGAGGAATATAATATGAGTACCTTTTTACGATGTTTTTCCTTGCTCATTCCAAGTTGAGCTTTGATTTCCAAGCCTTTCAAAAATTCTTGCAATCCAATAAACCAAGAAGACACAGCATACTTCCTATTCTACCATGATTAATTTAAAACTAGATTCATCCAAAGAGACAAGTCCATACAAATGTACACCAACTTGAAGGAGACGGGCCAAGCACATGTATTAATGAGAACTCAAAAGAGATACTTATAAACCATTGATGAATTCACAACAAAGCTCCCAAGACCATAAGTTTGATACCTCCAATTTTCTTCCTTCCTTATGATATCATAAGTTTGGTATCTCTAAACTTCTCCATGCCCCTTCCTCCATGGAAAGCCCTCATTATATAGGATTTGGAGGCTTAACCACCATGGAGAGGATCTCTCATCAGATCCACTAAAGAAGGGATCTCTAATATATTTAGGGAGAAATTATTTCTTAAGGATTTTAGGGAGGAAATATCTCTCAAGGATTTTGAGGAAATATTATAACCATCCATGAGATCCTCCACCTTCCCTAAAAAATACGAAACCAAATGTAAGGTGGATTCTCACACTTAATTAACTTATTTTTCATGAATATTAACAATAATTCATGTGCACTTGGTATTTTGGCCTTCATGTAATATATCCCCCCTTCACATTGACTAGGGATTGTGACATAGGTTATTCCATGGTGTCAAGGTGTATGAGACACTTATTAACACTTACGACATTTAGGGTGAGGTATGCAGGTGTGAAAATTTCATGTGTAACAGAATGGTCCCTAAAGTGTGAGGTGTGAGGAGAAAAGAAGAGAGAATGATGGTTGAACACTTTACAAATATTTAATGCAATGGTGTGGAGTCGGAGAACACAGTAGAAGTACGAGCAACCATCAAAAAATGTTGTGACCTGTTTCAAACCAGAGTGATAAGGACTTTTAAATTTGTAAGGTACCAAATACATTGCAGATAAATGTTATGACATGTTTCAAACCCAAGGTATGCATACCTATGCTTGAGTGATAAAGGACTTTTAAGGTATGGAAGCCACCAAATACATCACAGATCCATAATCATATTGAATTAAGGGTATATCCACTAAAGATACAATTTGGATCTATACTTCCATGACATGAACTAATCGTAGCCACAAGAAATAAATAGTGTATCTACGGTATGAAAAAACATATCCATGAACCAATACAAAGTGGATCTATGTGACAATATATATATATCAATGTACTCATATGATCTCCTTTTGCAGCCTGGGAAAAGTAGATATCGGAGAGAACACTCAACCCAGGGTCTTCTTCCCGATCCTGATGTGGTACGAATCTATCCACATGAATAGATTTTTTTATGTCGAACATGGGAGAAACCACTTGATTATTGGTCATTGAGGTAAATCGTTAACAAGTGCGAGGGAAATCACCAATTATGTCATTGACTCCCAAGGTACCTTAGTACAATCCAACGAATCTGAATAGATGTGTTGAATTCGAACATTTGTGGAATCCTCCGATCAGATTTCAATGATGTAAACCCATTTTCAAAAGCGAGGAGGCCTGCCATTGAGGCATGTAGGTCCCAAGGTACTAACTAGTTTCTAAGTCTAAGTCCTAGATGATGTGTTGAAGTCTATAGGAAAAGACTCTTCGAAGGAGGACCTTGATGTATCCTCCATCAATGACACGAAAATGACATAGAGATGTAAGGTGGTGAATCAAATGAAGTTGGACTGACACGGGTATTGGAATCGAAAATTTGTGATTGTTTAATCTTGAGGTGGATACTTCCCTTGAACACTGAGGCACAAACGGTAGAAACACGACATGGACCAACACATGATGTAGTGAATACAATGACTTTCGTCGAGTCACCCAAAGGAGCAGATAAACTCAGAGGATTAGTTCAGTGTAGAGGTTTAGTAGTTTGAAAATGTATGTGAAGACAATATGTCATTTTCAAGGGTGACGCAAGAGTGACTTGTGATGTTCCCAAAAAATGGCTTGGCTTGAATCCTTCAATTTTTCTCCCATCCAGATAGACCAGTACCTCTTTTTTTTTTTACGAGCTCGAGGAGGATAACACATGCTCGATATATCTCACCTTCAGTAAATTCCTCTTGTTTTGTTTAACAAACTAGAAGAAGTAAGGGTTCAGTCCCATATGGGTCCTTCAATGTGTAATTTTTAATGAGTCCAGAGAAGGAAAACTCGATGGTTTTTCATGTTTAGAGAGTTTTAAAATAACTTAAAGATGACTCAAAAGTTGTCCTTTTTAGTAATATTATCCTTTGAAGTCCGAAAAAGAGATAAATGGCTAATCGGGAGATGCCCTTTCAAAACCATTTAAACGAGTGTGAAAGGAAGCAAGATCACTCGAAAAGCTTTTCATGTTTAGAGAGTTTGAAAAGAGATTAAAGGAGACTCTAAGGGGTTCCTTTTTTGTATAACCTTTACGAGTCCAAAAAATTTATAAAAGTCTACACGATTACATTCTCATGTTTTTTTGAGCGTGAGAAAGAACAAAGACTAAGCTCGGCATTGGTTGCATTTTTACACAATCTTGAAACAAAATTAAACTATGCTTGTAAATTCCTAACGTAATTTCCAAAGGTTGGGATACCCATGGATGGTTGGTACTCTACCCCCATCTTGAAAATCTAGTAGCTTAACTCTAGAATGATAATCAAAGGCTGGAGACATGCCCCCCTCAAGATTCAATTCATTCACCGACTTTGAGGTTCTCAACAATTTATGTACTAGATGGAGAAAAAGGATACAGGCGGATGAAATGAAGGTTCAAATATGAGACCTAACAAAAGACACGACTCGACATCTATGAGATATAGCTAAAGACTTGACTCGATGGGAGAGGTGACTATTTCATGTTTTAACGAGATTGACATGGGAAAATAACTATGCTCAAGGCTCTAGGTTCAATCCCCATATTTTTGTTTCATTTTTTAACGAGCTTGCTAAAGAGAGGAAAACTATTCTCAAGACCTTTGTTTCATTTTTTAACGAGCTTTCCATAGAGAAGAAAAACCATGCTCGTAGTTCCAGGTTCAATCTCCAGATTTCTATTTGATTTTTTAACGATATTTTTATAGAGAGGAAAACCATGCTCATTATATCTTCTTAATCAAGGATTACAAGAGGATAATTCTCTAGAAGCAAACCAGGTCAAGGGACAAAACTCGGTCATGGCTTCCAATATATCTTCACTGGATGGAATAACAATACTATGGAAGGAACACATGTCAAGGGCTACAACAAGGGTAAGGAGATCATTCTCTACTAGCCCTATCGAAGAGATCACCATGTCAACTACTGGACCTAAGTCATAAGAGGTTGAGCTTACAGTGAGAGGATCATATTCATCGGTAGCTGAAGGCATGGGAGATAATGCCACATAATTGACCTCTGGTAGGGGTTATATCGTCTGCATATAAGAACCATTTAGGGAGGTCATTGGGTTGGTAATCAAGTTAGGAACAACGAATGAAAGTTTATCAATAGCCACAATTCTTCCATCATGAGCGAAAGATATCACGGGAAAAAGAGTGGAGTAAATTGAAATCCAAGGGGTCTTGGACTACTATAACATCAATAAAGACAGTTTTCCCTCCCAAAGTTATGGGAAACTGAGGAAGGACTCCTAATGGGTGATTGGTTCTTCTGTTAAAAGATAATAGATTTTGCGTAACTGGTACAATTTGAGGATAACCGAAAGCTTTCCAAGCAATAGAGGATAAAATACTAACGAATGCACCTTCATATATCAGTGTCTGAGGAACGACCCGACCAGAAACCTATATTGTAATATTGAAAGGAATGTGAGAGGGAAGATGAGGTCTAGTTAGATCACCCCAATCAAAAAGGAAGGCCTCATTACTTGGGGGGGGTTTCATGGAGAAGGAGGAATGCCCCTTAGCATGTTAGTTTTTGTATCAACGAGAAAAACATGGGTAGCATCGGGTTTACTCTATATATGGAGAGTAGGATCGATCGATGATGGGATCAGATCGAACACTTGAATTTTATTCTCCAAGGGGATAATGGGGTCGATGGATGGAGGAACCAAATCGACCACTTTGGCACTCTTCATAGGAGGAGTGGGATCGATCGATGGAACCAGATCGACCACTTTGGCACTCCTCAAGGGAGGAGTAGGATCAATCAATGGTGGAACTGGATCGACCACTTTGGCACTCTTCAAGGGAGGAGTGGGATCCACTAATGGCAGAACCAAATCAACCACTTTGGAACTCTTCAGAGGAGGAGTGGGATCGATCGATGGGACTAGATCGACCACGTTGGGTTCACTCTTTAGATGAAGAGTGGGGCTGACCAATCATGGAACTAGATCAACCACTTTGGTTAGTGTTTCAATCGAGGATGAAACCAAAATTGACCACCTGATCAACCATACTAATCGAGGGTGGAACCGGATTGACTAGTCCATCAACTAATGATGTGTTGGGAGAAATCTTACGATAACCAGTTGGAAGTTGAATCTTTTCCAAGAGAGAATAAGCTTTGTCCATACGAGGAAAAAGTTGAGAGTCATTCTTGCCTTCGCATAACATGAAAGGAAACTTGATAGTTCTCTTCTTCTTACCAACCTTAACATCACTAGTTGATGGGGCGTCACCAGCATGTCTAGCAAGGACCGATGGCCTGGAGGACCACATTCCTAAGACCTTGGGAAGACCAAGGAAATCCCTCAGAAAGTGGTCACCCATACAAATATTGCAAGGGAATTTGGGTTTCGGATTCTTCATTGTAGTCTTATCAACCTGACCGACACTCCCAGTATGATTAACAGTAGTTGGTTGCTTGGATCCAACATCTAATGTACTTGGAGGCTTGGTTCCTTAAGGGTATAGCCACTAAATATACAATTTGTATCTATACTTCCATGACATGAAATGATCTTAGACATGATAAATACATAGTGGATCCTAGTGGAGTCGCCAATTTGTGTTGTAGGAAAAATCCTCTATGGACAGGTGAATTCCCTCTTGGATGTTAGACCCCTATGACCAAGACAGAAAAGTGCTAACTTTGATCACTAACATTATTTTAAACATAGCTAAACTATTCAATAGACAAGAGGAGGAGAGTACGAGTACCCTTTTACGATGTTTTTTCTTGCTCAGTCCAAGTTGATCTTTGATCCCCAAGCCTTTCAACAAGTCCTGCAATCCAATAAACCACGAAGACAAAGCATAATTCCTATTCTAACATGATTAATTTAAAACTAGATTTGTCCAAAGAGACAAGTCCATGAAAATGTACAACAACTTGAAGGAAACAGGCCAAACACATGTATTAATGATAACTCAAAAGAGATACTTACCAACCATTGATGAAGTCGCAGCAACCTCTCCAAGTCCTCCTCGTCCAACCCTTTCACAAAGCTCCCAAGACCATAAGTTTGATACCTCCAATTTGATTCCTTCCTTATGAGATCATAATTTTGGTATCTCTAAATTTCTCCATGCCCCTTCATCCATGGAAAGCCCTCATTATATAGGAATTGGAGGCTTAACCACCATGGAGATGATCTCTCATCAGATCCACTAAAGAAGAGATCTCTAAGATACTTAGGGAGAAAATATTTCTTAAGGATTTTAGGGAGGAAATATCTCTCAAGGATTTTAAGGAGGAAATATTTCAATGATCCATGAGATCCTCCACCTTCCCTAAAAAATAGGAAACCAAATGTGAGGTGGATTCTCACACTTAATTAATTTATTTTTCATGAATATTAATAATAATTCATGTGCACTTGGTATTTTGGCGTTAATGTAATATATCCCTCCTCCACATTGACTAGGGATTGTGACATAGGTTATTCCATGGTGTCAAGGTGTATGGGACACTTATTGACACATACAACACTTAGGGAGAGATACGTAGGTGTGCTAATTTCATGTGTAACAGTTACTGCATGCATGATCCTACTTTACTCTGACGATTCCTACGGTTACGTCTTTTAGAACAAAAGTTGGATTTTATTACTTATTATCACATTCCTAGGATTTCTAATCATGTATCCTATGCTTATGCTAATTTCTTTTTAGATTGGAATTTTTCACATAACTAAAGCAAAGAAAACCATCTCATCAAAATACACATTGTAATATAAGTAAAGCCTAAGATGCCTTTTTTATATATATTTCACAAAATATGGTGTTTATAGTACAAAATTGGGGCTAACACCCTCAATACACATATATAGTCGATACTACAATATCCATGACATCTACGCCTTTGGCACCAGATGCATTTCATGGTAACAAACTATGGCATTTGTGAGACGCTAAAAGAGTTACACCCAAGATCTGGGAACACCAACCACTTGCGTTGCATGGCTTCTGGCAGATCATCTACTTGAACCGTCAAAATACTATGAGTCAAATGATATAGGTTTACCTGCACATTTTGAAGGTCTCTCTATTATTCTCGTCCCGCTGCCTCGTCTCCCCGGTGCCTCCGACAATGTTGGGGAACCTGGTCTGGTTGTCGCAGACCCACGTCTACATCACACAAGTGTCTAGTTAGTACTTAAGCATCATCCAAAAATATTTTTGTTCTACTATACAAAAATAAATAAAAAATATATTTAAAAACATTTGACCTACCTATGTCCCCATAGGTGGCCCCTGGTGGGAGAGGCATGTCAGGATCCCCTCTGAAGTTGATCCCTTCATAGGGATAGTCATCTAGAGTAATTACCTTTCACTTCCACCAGTAGAAGAAATCCTCGTTGTAGGGTTTGGGCACCCTACCTCCCCCTTGTCGTCTCATTACCTCAGTCTGCATGCCATGGCTGGATCACGAGGTCTTCTCAGAAGAATCTCGACTCTAGGTCCCAAACCTAGAACCCACTCGAATAAAAAACTACATAAGATAGAGGAAAACCTGAAGTTCCTCTTGCTACCTTGTTTGAATTAGATATTCATATTATCCAGTAATGAGTTACACCAATCATATACTGTGGGTCTCAAGCACTCTACAACATAGAACATGATCAGCCTCGATTCCTGGTGCAGTGAAGTCGATCTTGTGATCCTGGTCAACATGAGGACAACAATCTTGAGGCTGAGATTGTTTATCGCTCAGATGGGGAGTTGACTCCTGGCCTTCGGAGTCCTTTCTACACAGTGAGTGTCTATGTACTCCTCTATTTTCATTCCTCTCCCTACTCCCTATGATTTTAGGTTTACTACCTCTCCCCGACGCGATAATCCAGTCAAAAAGTAGATATCCTCTACTTCAATCCTCAATGGTTTCCGATCGAGGTTGAAGCTTTCACTGTCAGGGTGCAAGTAACCCACAAGCATCTCAAGCAACCTCACCTAGGCCCTCATCCCTTTGAGTGCCCAAAATTTATATAAGCCACATCTCTTCAAGGCCATTTGGGCCCTCGAATCTCTGTCCATAGTAGCATATACCTCCGCATTCTCCCTCTCCCTCCATTCTAGCACCATCTTGTCAAATAAAAGTAAAAATTTGAGTTAGAAACCATATAAGTTATTGATTATGAACTTGTATGTGAGTTGTTTCATTTACATTCATGTATAGGATTGGGTATACATTCCCTTTAGTTTCACAGTCGCATATAACCCCACATATACGCAACCCGGTAAATGGTAGCCTGCGTACACCAAGTTACCCAATTTGTGCCCTAATTTACTCAAAATTTGAAACCTAATTTAAAAATTTAATCCACTAGAAATGAAGAGGAGGGAAAGAGGAATTACCTCGTCCAGACGGACTCTGATTTCGTCGCTTGAGGCTCCCGCAATCACTAGTTCAAGATCGGAGGTAATTTGGTCCAATTTTCACTATTTGGGTAAAAACTCAAAATGACAAAGTAATTTTTTGTTTTGTTACTATTTATAACAGTTTTTACCCGCTTTCTATAGTTTTGAGTCATTTTTTCTCCTAATGGACTAATACAGAGGTGGATTGAGTTGGTTTTTGTAGTTTTCACCATGGATTCTTGCAGATTTCAATGTTATGTTGGTCATTCATCACCACGATAAGGTATTTTCACTACCCAACATATAGGATAGGTATCCATTCTATCATGCATTTGTGCATTGTCCTATAACTATCACTTTTTATGCCTTAGGTATGAACCCATTTGTTGTGACATAGAACCTTCCATCTGATATAAGTGGTGTCGTTATCAAGTGGTAGAGACTTACCAAACATAGGTGCCCTAGTTAGATCCTTTGCTTCATTTGGTGCCCATACAGAGATTTTTTCCATAGGACCGGGAGTCCCTTATAGTTAATACATGAATTTATGCTAAGCCACATTTCTCACTCATAGACATGATTCCTTATACCTAGACAACTCCCAACTGAGTTTAATTTAAGATCTTTTCCAACTCGTCTTCAAAAAGCTAAAAGATTGTCGAGTGAACTTGTCTCTTTCACACTTGTAAATTGGATATGAAAGGACGTCTATTTGGCACAAGTTTATCCCTTTTCCACACCAAGTAGACTAAATTTCATGAAAAAGGACATTTTTTGGCATTAAGTTGTGATTGCATCTCATTCCCTTGCTTGCAGTATTGATCCTTTAGTCGGTTCTCGCTTTGAGTTATAAACCATTTTCCTCAAAAGTTTTTGCATTCTCAACCAAGTAGAGACTTATTTATATCCTTCACAATTTGACACCCTATACCTAGGAGGGAGCATTCCCCCGAGTGTCCATCTCCCGCATGCATTTCCTTGCATTCAGCATAGGTATGTTCCACTGCTGGAACTAGTTTTGCCTACTTGTGACACTCGTTTCCTCCTCTATATCATAGCATTCATTTATCTATGAAAAAAAAAAAAAAAATGGGAAGGGAGTACCATCTTATATTGGAAGTAGTCGTGTCACCTTTGAACAGAGCACAAAGTTTTTGTGTCCATTTGTCATCATAATTTTGGGATTTGCATGGCCTTAGGAAGCTAAGCTCGTTATAGAGTTTTGTCTACCAATTTGTTACTCTTCCAGTCCCTATAGAGAATTTCATTGATGCCTCTTGCATCTCATGGTTTCATCATTGAGTCTATGCCACCAAAGTCTTCCATGTGTCTCATGCTCTTGTTCAAAGGAAGTCTATCAACTTGTTTCGGACATTTCTCAGAACTCTTGAATTTTCATGTTGGCCATACCCTCATTTTGTCTCAGAGTCACATGATACTATAGTCCTATCATGCACCCTAGTCCTACTTTCATCATTCGTAGGTAACCTTGAACCCAACAATCGACATTTCATCATTGGTCATTGACTGGGTGGTTTCCCTTGTGTTCGACGGCAAGACATCTATTCACACATTGGGATTCATGCAGTGTATTGGATGTCATTAGCCTTATTGGTGGTTTCCTCACCTTTCTCAACAAGTTTCCTCATTGGCTTCTATTCAGAGGGTATTTTTTGTGTACCACTTGCACTTGGCACACACAAAAGACACACAAGGTCATTCGTTCGTGAACATGTTCTTCTTCCGATTTCCTCCAAATCATGAAGCTCATACTTTATACCTCGTGCTGAATGATGAGAGATGCCTTAACGCTCTCCTTTCAACAGGTCTCCTTCCATCGAATCCAGCTCATGTATTCTGGAAACGGGACCTAGAGTCTTATGAGTACCTTGAGGCTTGCAGTCATTAGTGGTAGGTTCTCTCACGATCGATAGTTGGGAATACATCAATGTCTCATAATTGATGGATTCTTCAAGTGTTCGACACTGACTCCTTTGTTCACACTTGTAAGAATATACTCAATTCCTTGATACCTACTTTCATTATCGATAGGTTTTATTACGTTTGTTAATAGTATACCTCAATGACTAGTAATCAAATGGTGTCTCATTGTGTTCGACCTCAACTCTCTTATTCACATGATGTAGACTTGTACCCTTGGAAATTTGTGTAGAAGACTTGAATATGTCAATATATGGCCGCAACTTTCCTAAGTTGTTTCGTCCTTTTCATTGGATCAATACCTATATGACTTCAGTGATCATGGGAGATCAAATTGTACTCCATTGTATATAGATATCTTCATATTGGTTTTGAGAATGGTTCGACTGGGCCTTGTCCATGACTATGACAACCTTTGGCATGTAATCACATTTGTATTTTCCTATTCATGGCCACAGATAGTTGTTTGGTATATTTTCACATGGATCTTCAATGTAATTCTATTGGCAGCCATGTATGCTAAGTCAGTATAGAATGTCATGAGAAAATAGTTCTTCAAATTGTTTCCCCATCACTCCACTTCTAGGTTGTTTATAATGTATTTCTTCCATTGCAAATACTCCTCCGACCTCACACATTAGGGGGCATATATTATAGCAAGATTTACCTCACCCTATGCAATCTTGAACAAAAGGCCCTTTTCCAATTCCCTATGCAGACTTATCATCCCTATTTGTAAAATCCCAAAGCTAAAAATACATAGTTTTCCACATCTATGCACCTTGCCTACTATACATCATGTGTATACATAGGTTGCACCACTACATCCCATGTACATCGGGATTTGTGCCCAAAAATGAAAATTTGTTTTGGGTTTCCATGTCACAATAGGAGATCTATGATCCTTGGCCTTCCATATAATGGAAACATTCCAACTCATCCCTTCAGTTCCATTTGAAGGCTATAAATGGGTCAATTATTAACTATGGAAAAGAAGAGACAAAATTCAACTTTGAGAGAAAAGTTACTCTGGAGAAATTATTTACTTCATATTGAGTCTGCATCCCTTTGTCCTTTAAGTCTGAACACAATGTTCAACCCCTAAGCTCTTCCCTTATAGATTGAGAACTTTATTGTCTCTCTTATATGAGCTTGCCTTTGGTGGAGGATTGAAGTGGTGGAGGTCTGGCTGGAAGGAACTTAGTTTCTCGGTTCCGAACCATGTTGACACGAAAGTCTGTAACGTTTTCACTTTTGCTAATCATTTATTAATAGAAATACTCTTTTCCTGTCCAATTGATATCTTTCAAATATATGAATTATTATTCCATTGGCATATTTGTCATGTTTATTAATGGATTATGCTATTGAATGTGCTAACATCATTTATTATCACCATATGCTCGTTTTTCTTGGTTGTTGATGACTAGTTGCATGTATATTGCTTTGGGTCAAGTGCTCAATGGTGGACTTCATTGAACGTCTAGACGAGGTCGGCATGTTATCTTGTCTTTCTAGCATATTTTTTTACATAGCATACTTGAGAATAGAGTTGATTTCTGCAGTCATTTCTGTTTGTTCTGGTTTACCTTAGCCATAGAGAGATTTTCCTCGTAAAACACACAAAAAGGTAGATGTGAGATTTCTAGTGACCATAAGTGCGTGGACACAAGACGCCCATCAATGGCAATAAATATTTTGTAATTTTAATTTCTCTTTTTTAAATTAAGTTGAATTACATTGTAAACAGGTGCATTTTCGGTAGAAGTTGGCATCCTTAATTTCTAAGTTTTCATTCTGGATTTTGACTGTTAAATGGCTTGAACTGTTGAATTATGATAGTTATTAAACACTCTAATAATCTCTTTTGTGGACAATCCATTCACAACTGATTAAAAAACTGTACAATATGTTCTAACTTGTTTTCAAATTTCACAAGCCAAAGTAAAACCGCTTCAAACTCAAACTCGACTAATTCATGATGAACTTGAACGAAAGAATATTTGACATTCTAAACTAGTGCTTCTTTAGATGAACCCTCTTTCCGAATAATATGATGGTGATGATCTAGATAAAAAACCAGTGCAATATCATATCAGTGAGTCAGCTTCATATTCAAGTGCAGATGAAGTTCATCTTCCTCTTTCCAAGCCAATTGTTGGTTATTTCTCTCTTACTTCTTCTTAGGCTAACCCAGGTTCAAATCTCAACAAGTTTCCAACAAAACCCTCAAAATTGTCAGCCCTCCTAGTAAACTAGAAGGCAATGTTCTGCATAGGGTGCATAGGGCAGTCTCACTCAAGATAGATTTTATGGGTGACTGCGATACTCAAGTGTTTGTAGTCTAGGAGTGAGTGGGTATATGGGATTTTGTTCTTTCTTCCTTATGCATTATCCTTGTTAACCATTCAATTAATTCTATGATTTATTCATCTTCAAACCTATGCATGCATGTTGATATATCTAATTTAATTATTCAAGCATAATCTAAAGATCAATATAAATTAAATCATTCATTAACAATCACACATAACACAAGGTTTACCATGGTTCACCCCCCCTGGGGCTACATCCATAAAGATCTGAGTTCTCTGCTCTTTTATTTAATTTGCTGCAGAATCTTGCGCTGCACACATTACATCTTCAATAACACAATCAATATTGAGGGTAAGAACCCTTTCTGAGGTGGACTATATCACACCAGGCTCCTCAGCCTGTGACCTAACCATCAAATACAACCTTATTCGATTATTCTACAAAGCTTATTATCATTGCGAACTTACAAAATTCATAATAATCAACTCTCTCTATTATGATATGATATCTCTCTATCTCACACACAGACCTCTTTATCCTTAACTGGAATCCCCCCTCCTGGACCTCTTAGTCCCTTATTTATACTATTTTATAGGCTTATAATTGTTACAATCCTTATCAAAAACCCTAACCCTATCATAGTTAGGCTTGTCTTCATGCGTGCCATGTTTCCTTTCCTCCTGCATGTTTCTTTTCCTTATTTTTCTACATGTTTCTTTTTATTTTTATTTTCCATGTCTCTTTCTTTCCACCTTGATCCAGGTGGATATTGATGGTCACCCACCTATTCCAACTGGCTCATTTTGGCAGTTTTGTTTTTAGCTTTTCGAGTTCCAAACTTTCGGGGTTGTTTTGAGGCCCTAAACAACGATTTTAGAGCTCACCACAGTCAAACTATAGAAAGAGTTAGAGTCTGATGGAAAAATTTGTATTCCTTGGATAGACCTTTCAAATGAGCTATCGTTCGCCCCAAACGAATATCGTAAGCCAAAGTTTCACTCTCGGGAAGTTGATACACCAAATTACCCAAAATGGTGTCTACAAAACTGTTGTCTTTTCATCTTCAGGGGTTAGGGTTTTGGATTTCCTTTATGTTAAAAATTCCTTTAGAGCCTCATTGTAAACCATATTCTTGGGAATGCAAGTAGCAGACACATCTCTTCTCAGAGATAAGATGCCACCATTCTAGCGAATCTTTCACTCTGTATTTTTACAGTCTTTGTACATTTTCTCTCATTAATAGAAAATTGTGTATTATTGTATCTCTATGTTTATGGTTGCATCTCTAATACATTTTTGTTATATTATTGGATATCCGAGATATCTCTATACATTTCTTTATTATATCTCCACTCTCATTTCATGCCAAAAATAATCTAGATCAATGGTATCAGAGCATGCTGCTCTGGATCTTTTTTCAGTGCATGTCCCCAACAAGGTCCAAGTATAGAAAGTTGGGTCTCGAACTTGTCTCTCTTGAATACAATCGCTCTTGCACGCCCAAGAAACCCTCCATGGTGGAAGAAAAGAAAAATGACAGAGAAAACGATTCTATTAATATGTTGCTTGAGCAAGTTCTCATGTGACAGAGGGACGAAATGATGGAGAATTGTTCTCATATCCTTCAATTCCTATCGATAACAACAAGTGCATCTTCATCAAGAAGCCACTTTGGAGGCACCTTTCCTTTCAAGGTACGACTTAATTTTGATATTCCCATATTTGAAGGACATATAGATGTGGATGCCCTCGAAAATTGGTTAAATTTGATAGAAGGTTATTTCTTTGTTCATAATTTCTCAGACGGGGAAAAGATCAACTCCGCACTCCTTAAGGATCTCCCCCATGTCAAATATTGGTGGGAAACTTACTGGGAGAAAATTTCCATAGAGGATTATGGAATATATGGGGTCAATCCCACTTCAGAATTTTTTGTGGAAGTGGTAAAGGAACAGTATTACCCTGTTGGAAACTATGAGTAACCGTACATGAGATGGACCACACTTCGGTAAGAGAGGATCCAAGAAGTTCATGAGTTCACCAATACCTTCCATATCTTACACACAAAGCTGGGTATAAAAGAATCAGAATGAAATTTGGTTCTGAAATACCATGGGGATCTACACAGATTCATCCAAACTGAAATGGATTTTCTGGACATCTCACCACTCAGTGTTTCTTATCAATATTTTGTTAAAATCAAGCAGAAATTAAAGCACTAGAACAAATGGGAGTTTGGGTTTACAAATTCACAACAACCAAAGTATGATAAATACGACCTGTTGAGCACTCAACACACCCTAAAAGTCTATGTTCATTTTTTACTTTTTGGGTACCACTTGATCCTTTGCACTATCTGTTTTGACTTCAGTATGAGATTGATACTTGGGCTTATTTTTTAGGTTTCATGTTTGAATTTTCTAAAGTTTTCCTGAACATACAACAAAGAATCATATTAAACATTGAAGGGTCCTTAACAAGATACTTAAGGAATCGACACACTAAATCTTTCCCCAACACGCTTAGGAATTCGACATCGGTAAACGTTAAAGGTGATGAAAATATTTAAGAAGTTTAAAACAATCGAACACCGGTCTTCATCAATGTCAGCAGATGAAAGTCTTTCTTTTTAYGATTGAACATCGGTAGGGGTATCACCAAAGACTGACCCATTTGGTTTCGGCAGGAAAATGAAATGGTGAGTGTCACATAAAGAAAAGAGAAATATAACTAACTGCTGACACCCGACGCGATTTCAGCGTCGRGGCGTTACAAAAGAAAATACACATTAAATTTTACATTTTAAATTACCGATCCCCAATGCCACCCAAGTATAGGTAGTTGCAAAACATTTTTTTTCTTTAGTGCTTTTGATGTGAGTAGATCCCCTAAGTGCAATCCTTACCCACCATCCGAATGCTAAATTTTATGTTCAAATACTTTAGGTAACCCGGGGTTAATAAGCCATGTCAACGTCAATCGATATCGGAAGTTTTAGAGAGAACATATCAAAAAATTTACAATGAAATAATAACAATTATAAAATCCCATAATTTGCGTGGAAAAACGCAGATAAAGAACACAGTTAATTTAGATCCAAAAGGGAATGGGATACATTCAAGATGCTTCGAACTTTCATATAATTAGAAACATTTTCCTGCTAAACTTGGACCACATACAAATAGATATCATCGATGTATTTATCGACTGACCCAGTCGCAGTGAGGATACGAAACCCTTATGACAAAAGAGAAGAAATGTTAAGCATCACTTCAAGGAATGAAAAGCAAAGGCTCGCCCATTATGCATCTCCTACACACGCACCCTCTCCCAGACTACTTCTCGCACCTTGTAATGTTTCCTTTTCCTCTTTCGCTACCATCCTCTGCACCTTGCACAACTATACAATTGTGTATTGAGCTTCTCGAAGCTATCTCTCAATCCAAACCATACTTTATCTGCTACCCTGCGAAATTGATACCTCCTAGTTCTTCGCCGCCAACTGACGCCGTAACTCTCTATTTTCTTGGTAGATTTTGGCTATGGAAAGTTGGGCCTGCTCTAACTTCTATCTGGAACTCTCAATGGGAGGACCTAGTGCTTTATCCCTCCCCTTTCATCCCCCACTTCCTTTACTGGTAGTCCCCATAGGCCCTGACCAGTTAGTAAGCGTCATAGACCCCTCAGTGGCGGGATGTACACTCATCTCGGTTGGGGGGCCATCTTCCTCCTTTTTTCCCATATCTTTCATAGGCCTCCCTCTTCTCCGTGGTGTCTGCTCCTATTGAGGTGTGGTCTCTAGAATACCTCCTTCAGGCATACTTCTCTCCACCCCAACTTCTACTAGAGGCACCGACACCCTCTCCAAACTAAAGCCTGTACCTCTTGTCAAATATTCAAGGACACTGAAAGCTAATAAGAATGAATCCCAGGCACGTTGGGGCTTGGACTTGGCACTTCGGCTACCTCGCAAACCTCATCCCTTGTTAGGAGGGGATCCCATAATCCAACAACGTGGTGGCTTGGACATCCACAGGTGATAGAGGACCACTACACCGAGTTTCACATGAATAAATGCACAAGATCAACATCACAGAGGTATAAACTCGACTTATGCATGGAATTCCCCACAGAATTCCTAGAATTTAAAGCCAAACAAAGGAGAAAACCAGAGTGTGCCAAAAGAAAAATCACACTTCATGACGAGATGCCTCGAAGACTTAACGCGTCACAACTGCTTGGAGGATGTAATCCATAACGCATAAAGCATCGTCGATCGGAGCTGTAGAGAATGTGCAGTATGATCATTCCAATCTCTTTAAACTCCCCATCTTCCATTATTGACGAATGATAGTTGAAAAACTTGGTAATATGGATTATGGAGGCATTTAAAGACTTCCTTACTACGCTACCTGACCTTCTTGGAGAATACACGCACACATTCAACTCTGGCATCTTTTCCCGGCCCCAAAGGTCGAGTGGCTACTATGATGGTTCTGATGCTCATATCCTTCGTACTTGATTTTCCACGCTATGGCGTGATGATGTGAATTGTTTAAACTAAAAAGGAGCGGCGACATGGATAAAAGACATCACAGTTCATACAAAGGAGAAATTGGGATCACGTAAGTATTAAACGATCGAGACTAACGAGCTCCATAAGTATGTACTGTTCCATTATGTTTGTTGGTACCTTATATCATATTTCTTGATCACTAAACTATCCCAACCTTGATTGCAGGAAAGATTCCCCGATTACCAAATAAAACTTGCTATGTGATCTCGTCGATGAATCTGAAAGAAACACCGAAGAAAAATCGATAGAGAAATAAAGGGCTTCCAGCTCCCCGAGTTTGGCACCCCCCATAATTTCATTGACTTGAGCAACGTGGTCAACCTTCATGCCAAACAAGATGCGCTATGGACTAAAGAGCTCGCAAAAATAGCCGATGCGAAGCCCAGGCAAATACGACAATTCGGAGAACATCTAATCAGAGCCCGAACCATGCTATAGCAGATGAACTCCAATTTAGTAAAGTACCAATTGCACACAGTGGACATCATGGGAATATATGCGGCTCTGATGGAACAACATAGATTTCCATGGGCCCAAACTTGTGAAGAACTGTTTGTCAGCTCGACTGAATATGAGAGAAGTCACCCTTTCCAAGAAGTATCTCAGGACAACTGTTAAAGAAGATATTAGAAGATAAGGCCACATGGCGATTTTTTTTTTTTGTTTAAAATGCACTTAGCTGTTAGTTTCAGTTAAAACTTTATGTTATAAATAAGAACACTGGCCAGTTAGCAAATGGTCGATGGTTGTTGTAAGAACTCTTTCTTTTTGGTTGTTAAGAATAATTTTGAGACTGCTATGAATTGAGAAGTCCTTCTGGACCAAAGACAAACTATTTTCATCATATGCATGTGATTGGACTTGGAGAAGAACTACTTCCTATCATGTTTCATGAATGATGCAGAAATGAGTAAGAGAAATTAATTATGTTGTCAAGTTATCTGGTGCAATGTTTTGATGTTCTTTACTTTAATGATGAAGATAAATCATTGTGTTATTAACTAATGCATGGTTATGGTAGATGAATTATTTTTATTTCCATTATCTTATTATATATGTGCTTTCTTTTTTACAGTTAGTTTCTCAGACAGTAATTGGATGCTCACATGGTTAATGTATTAATATTAGGCATGTGGTATAGAGTAATTGTCTTCATGTTGAGTAGCGAGTTATCTCAAGATTAACCTCTTCCCCAGTAGTTAAAACTTAATCTTGATGTTTGTCAAGCTATTTATATTGGATTTCATCTCTCATATCAGCCCCACCCAAGAGAAAATATAGAAGAAAACAGTCCTAACTGAAGGAAGATCCTTCACAAGAAAACACAAAATCCCATCGATAAATTAGCCGGATTGCAATATGTGGAGAACCATTCCATTTTAAACATTGCAGATTCTAATTGGGCATCGGTGGTGGGTTTGGTTCCTACTGTTGTTTCAAGAGATTTAGGACCCATCAACAAAATTGGTTCTAGAAGGAGGGCCTGAGAATGAATGGTTGAATATATATTTTATCTATCATTTCAAACAACCTACAGATTTGTAACAGCCCACATGCATGGCTAGTCCTTCACAGGACATCCTACACACGTTGAGTATCCCTGAAATGGATAACTCACCCCAGCTCGAGGAAGAACCTTTTCACCCTGAAATACCTTACACCCTTCCTCACGAGGAAGTGAATCAATTCAGGAGAATCACTAGAGCCTACGCTCAGAAGATCGGTGTGTTGTCCTTAGCTCCCATCCTTCCTCGAAGAAAGAAACAATGTAGACTAGTGGTTATCACTCCCGACGAGGGTTGCATGCACTTCATAGAAGACTTAATATATTTCAAAATTATTGAAATCCAATAACCTCTCGATATGATACCCGAAAGGCCAACCGCCGACGTCTCTAAGCCAAATGACTTTTCGGAAGAAGAAGAGTTCAACTCGAATTCTGAATATATGGAGGGTAATAATGACCATGAGGAAGAAAGATAAATCGTACTTCGAAACAATCATCCCTAGTTGGTCAGAGACGTCGTGGCCGTCCCTAGATGAATACATAATCTTCCTCGACATCCGGAGAAAATGCTTCCTAAGTATGACCCCAAAACTTTGAGATTACCTGAAGATCATATTAAGAAGTTCATACTCATGATCAGACTTATAAACATTCAACATGAAGACGTAGTCTGCAGACTCTTCCCCTACACATTTGAAAATTTAGCTTCCACGTGGTATTTCAACTTACCAGTAGGATTGATAACCAGTTGGACTAAGTTCCAGAAATATTTTCTAGATAAATTTGCAGAGGAAAATACTACAGGAGCCCTGATGGTTGAATTGTTCGTAGCCACCATGAGTCCGAAAGAGAGGGTCAAAGAATTCGACCATATTAAATAAATTTCAACCCGCAGAAAAACAAACTCAAGAGTTGTAAATCGAGGTTTATGCCAACGCCCTCCCAGCTTCTATTTCTATGTTTGTAAAAAGAATCGCAAAGAAAACCCTCGCGGAAAATTTTGAGGAGGCCAAGACAATAGAATTCCATATGAGAGGATGTAAGGAGGGCCAGGTGTCCTTAGTGAAAAAATAAATCTATCCCCCTCCTAGGAGAGGACTCCTTCTGACTAGACCTCTCGGAAAACTGGTTGAATAGACTCCCGACAAAGGTAATGGTGATATAGAAGATCTACAATGCATGGTTAAGAAATTATCAAACAAAATCATAGACATGAAGAGAAATGAAGGGGAGGGAAACCAAGGCCAAAGGCCCCATAAGCCTTTCTTTAAATGAAACCCGCCTTTCAAAGCAATTGAACCTCCCCCCGCTAACTTAAATATCAATCTAGGGAATGTCGCGTCTGATTCTTTCTGTACTTGTCATCAGGAAAACCCCTCCGAAAGAGACTTCCCTCAATGGGTACATGCCATGAATTTGACGGCCAATAGGTTTCTAGCTGAATTCTCTCTAACCGAATAACCAAGCAGTCCGGTTATGAATATGGATCACTACGAAGAAGTCA
>SNQJ01S0028855.1:62957-107202 GCA_010110895.2 Picea sitchensis
TGTTTTCACGATTGCACAAGTACGCCTTTTGTTGTTTCTTTTTCTTCCTAGATTTATTTGATTTTGAAGGTATGTCTAGTAAAACGATGGTTGGTCTTAAGGTCGCAGAATGTACAAAACCCTGTTCCTAACTCACCGCTCACTCACAAACACTGGAAAACTTGTGATTACTTTGAGGAATCCTCTATCCAACCAGAGAAAATGAACGACTTCGAAGAAATGTCATAAATGTCTACATTATGGTTTGGTTAAACCTCAAGGTAAATAAGGAAAAACGGAAAGGACTACATGAACCCACAAGATGAATCTATCGAAGCATCCAACTTAACTCTCTCACCTAGCAAATAAAAAGACATCCTTCTCTCCTACTCACTCAGTGCATCATGCCAAAATGAAATTGATATTGTCAAAAGAGTGAACAGTGTGAGAGGGTATGCAGATATCTCCACCAGGGCTATGGATGATTTCTGGTAGTGGAGCAAGGTCTATGATTTCAGGGTGACTCCGCCGAGGCTATGGATGCTTGTTGGCAGCAGAGCGACACCGAAGCAGGCGAGTAGATGTAATTAAAGGCCTCATGTCGGTGAATACTTTGATAAAATTTGTAAAAATAAAGGGGAATGATTCAAGGTCAAAGAAAACAAAGGAGGAACGTGGATAAAACCCCACAGGTAGACCCAAAAGCATCAACCAAAAGACATCAGATGCAAAGGTTAAGAGGTTCTAATCTAAGACCAGTTGAGATTCTCCATCAGTTTCCATATCAACTGAGCCACAAAAGAGGAACAAAGATTCGTCATTCTCTTAGTGAATCACCATTTGTTGAGCACTCAACACACCCTAAAAGTCTATGTTCATTTTTTACTTTTTGGGTACCACTTGATCCATTGCACTGTCTGTTTTGACTTCAATATGAAACTGATACCTGTGGTTATTTTTTATGTTTCATGTTTGAATTTTCTAAAGTTTTCCTGAAAATATAACAAAGAATCATCTTAAACATTGAAGGTTCCTTAACAAGCTAATTAAGGAATAGGCACACTAAATATTTCCCCAACGCTCTTAGGAATTTGGCATCTGTAAACGTTAAAGGTGATGAAAACCATTTGAGAAGTTTAAAACAGTCGAACACCGATCTTCATCAACATCGATAGATAAAATGATTTATTTTTATCATTGAACTTCCGCAGGGGTATCGTCGAAGACTGACCCATTCGGTTTCGGTAGGAAAACGAAAAGGTAGGCATCATGCAAAGAAAAGAGAATTATCACCGATTGCCGACTCCCGATGCGATTTCGCCATTAAGGGGTTAAAAAATAAAATACACATTAAATTTTACATTTTAAATTACTGATCCCCGACACCACCCAAGTATAGGTAGTCACAATATAATTTTTTTCTTTACTGATTTCGACGTGAGTAGATCCCCTAACTGCAATCCTTACCCACCATCTGAATGTTGAATTTTATGTTCAAATACTTTAGGTAACCCCGGGTTGATAAGCCACATCAACATCAATCGATATCGAAAGTTTTCAAGATGCATTTAATCCAGATAAAGAACACAGTTAATTTACATCCGAAAGGGAACGGGATACATTCAAGATGCTTCGAACTTTTATATAATTAAAAAAGTTTTCCCGCTAAACTTGGGCCACATACAAATAGATATTGTCGATGTCCTTACCGGCCGACCCAGTCGCAATGAGAATACAAAAACCTTACGAAAAAAGAGAAGAAATGTTAAGCATCACTTCGGGGAACACAAAGCAAAGGCTCGCTCGTTATGCATCTCCTATGCACACACCCTCTCCCGAACTACTTCTCAAACCTTGTAACGTTTCATTTTCCTCTTTCATTTCCATCCTATGCGCCTCGCGCAACTACACAATTGTTTCTTGAGCTTCTCGAAGCTATCTCTGGAGCCAAATTGTGCTTCCTACATGACCCTACGACATCGATACCTCATGTTTCTTCACTGCCAACTGGCACCGCAACTCTCTATTTTCTTGGTAGAGTTTGGCTATGGCAAGTTGGGCCTACTCTAACTGCTATATGGAACTCTTGATGGGAGGACCTAGTGCTTTCTCCCTCCCCTTTCATTCCCCACTTCCTTTACTAGTAGTCCCCACAGGCCTCGACCATTTAGTTAGCATCATAGACCCCTCAGCAGTGGGATGTATGCTCATCTCAGCTGGGGGGCGGTCTTCCTCCTTTTTTCCCATATCTTTCCTAGGCCTCCCTCTTCTCCGTGGTGTCTACTCCTGTGGGGATGCAGTCTCTATCATACCTCCTTCAGGCATACTTCTCTCCACCCCAACTTCTGCTAGAGGTGTCGACACCCTCTCCGAACGAAATCCTGTACCTCTTGTCAAAGCTTCAAGGACACTGGAAGCCAATAAGAATGAATCCCAGGCATGTTAAGGCTCGGACCTAGCACTCTAGCTACCTCGCAAACCCCATCCCTTGTTATGAGGGGATCCCATAATGAAACAACATGGTGTCTTGGACGTCCACAGGTGATAAAGGACCACTACACCGATTTTCTCCTAAATAAACGCATAAGATTAGCGTCACAAATGTTTAAACTCGACTTATGCATGGAATTCCCTACATAATTCCTAGAATTTATAGCCAAACAAAGGAGCAAAATAGAGCATTCCAAAAGAAAACTCACACTTTGTGGTGAGATGCCTTGAAGACTTAATGCATGATAGCTTCTTGGCGGATGTAATCCATAACGCATAAACTGTCGTTGATCGGAGCTGCAGAAAATGTGCAGTACGATCATTACAATCTCTTTAAAATCCCCATCTTCCATTATTGACAAATGATAGTTGACACATTTGGTAATATGGATTCTGGAGGCATTTAATGACTTCCTTACTACGGTATCCGACCTTCTTGGAGCATACACGTGCATGTTCAACTATAGCATCTTTTCCTAGCCCCAAAGGTCGAGTGGCTACTATGACGGTTCCAACGCTCATATCCGTCGTACTCAATTTTCCATGCTATGGTGCACTGATGTGACTCGTTTAAACTAAAGAGGAGTGGTGGTGTGGATAAAAGACATTGTAGTTCATATAAAGGAGCAACTGGGATCATGTAAGTATTAAACGATCGATATTAACGAGTTCCACAGGTACATACTGGTCCATTATGTTTGTTGGTACCTTATATCATATTGCTTGGTCACTAAACTATCTCAACCCCAATTGCAAGAAAGATTCCCCAATTACCGAATAAAGATTTCTCCGTGATCTCACCAATGATCTCTAAAGAAACACCAAAGTAGAATCGATAGAGCGATAAAGGATGTCGGGCTCCTAGAGTTCATCACCCCCAATAATTTCATTGACCTGAGTGACATGGTCAAGATGCACTATGGACTGAAGAGTTCGCAAAAATAGTCGATGCGAAGCTCGGGAAAGTACGACAATTCACAAGACATCTGATCAGAGCCCGAACCATGCCATAGAAGATGAAATCCATTTTAGTAAAGTATCGAGTGCATGTAGTGGACATCAGGGGAAAATATGTGGCCTCGATGTAACAACATAGATTTCCATAGGCCCAAACTTGTGAATAATTGCTTGTCAGTTGGACTGAATATGAGAGAAGTCACCCTTTCCAAGAAGTATCTCAGGACAACTGTTAAAGAAGTTATTAGGAGATAACACCACGTGGCAATTTTTTTTTTTGTTTAAACTTCACTTAGCCGTTAGTTTTAGTTAAAAATTTATGTTATAAATAAGAACACCGGCCAGTTAGAAAATGGTCGATGGTTGTTGTAAGAACTCTTTCGTTTTGGTTGTTAAGAATTATTTTTAGACTACTATGAATTGAGAAGTCCTTTTGGATGAAAGAAAAACTATTTTCATCAGATGCATGTGATTGGACTTGGAGAAGAACTACTTGCTATAGTGTTTCATGAATGATGCAGTAATGAGTAAGAGAAATTAATTTTGTTGTCAAATTATCTAGTGCAATGTTTTGATGTTATTTTCTTTAATGATGAAGACAAATCGTTGTGTTATTATGTAATGCATGTTTATAGTAGATGAATTATTATTCTTTCCATTATCTTATTACATATGTTCTTTCTTTCTGATAGTTAGTTTCTCAGACAGTAATTGGATGCTCACATGGTTAATGTATTAGTACTAGGCCTGTGATATAGAGTAATTGTTTGTGTGTTGAGTAGCAGGTTATCCCAAGCTTAACCTCTTCCCCAGTAGTTAAAACTTAATCCTGTTGTTTTTCGAGTTGGTTTATACTGGCTTGCATCTCTCATATCAGCCCCACCAAAGAGAAAATATGGAAGAAAACAGTCCTAACTGAAGGATGAGCCTTCACAAGAAAACACAAAAGGCCATCGATAAATTGGTCGGATCGCAAGATCTGGAGAACCATTCCATTTTAAACACTACATAGTCTAATTGGGCCCTGGTGGTGGGTTTGGTTCCTACTATTGAGTCAATGGATTTAGGACCCATCAACATGAACTTAACAAATAGTCTCTCGAAAACCAGTACAAACCACACGAAAAGAATGATCACAGAAGGAAGAAGGAAAACAGAAAATGGTGTGATTTCCAAAAAATCCCTTTGCACAACATTGATGAATGTCACTTAAAACAGTCATTAGTGGCCGAGATCAAAGACAAGGATTTGAACCCTGATTCAAAATTTGATTTATAAAATACAGATAGAAGATAGATCATCGATGTAGACCCAACTTCTATTGTCACGACCACAACAATTCAATGAGAAGAACCAATAGATCCTGAAGAGGTTGACCGCCTTTTTCATTCAAATATGTGGGTGAAGGGGACCCAACTACATTTTATTTTTGATAATGGAAGCCAGAAGAAGCGCATCTCATCATAGGTCATCAAACAGTTGGGACTGTCGACAACACCACACCTGCATCCATACAACATCAAGTGGCTTCACCAGGGACGAGACCTTCGTGTTATCCAGGAGTGTTGATTTTCATATGACATCCAACCCTTCAAGGATGAGGTATTATGTGATGTTTCCCCACTGGATGTCTGTGATGTTCTCTTAGGCCAGCCATATATGTGGAAGTTTCATGCTATATATGAGTCTCTACCCCATAGTCTCATTGTGTAATGCCCCCGTCCACCAGGTCATGCCATGATACATGAGAGAACACTTTCGTTCTCTCTGCGGAACATACTGTAACATACCCAATATCCAACTGAGCTATGCCATGTAAATATTTCGAACTGCATGCAATTAAAACATATACACACAAAACACTTGTGGAATATTATATATATATAACATAAACGGATAAATACAAATTGTAATTACACATATTCATATGGTAATGACAATAAACATATACATGCATCATACATAAGAAATACCCATAAATATAAACACAGTTATAAACCGTACAAAAGATAAAACCATAAAAATAATCACGTAAATAATAATGCAGCATGTAAATTTATCACACAATTGACACTTATCTGGGTAATAATATCACCAACTGCATTCATAAATTCCATGAACCTCCCATCCTTAGACCACGTTGCTCATCACTCTCAATAGGGGGTCACCCCCGAGTTGGGACTAAACTCCACCCGGGTAAAGGTTTTCCTAACCAGGCTAATGGTTCATAGACAACAGGAAAGACTCTGTCGCAGGTGCCAAATCAAAATAATAGCCTACAATATCTCATTCCCCACATGTATGTCCCATCCAAGAAGTGTTCCCCTTCTCTACTCAACAATCCTTCAGTTTCCCAACTTTCTTTTTGGACTTCAGCAGCAGGTCGGACAAAAAGTCTCAGAGCCATGTAGCTACAGTTTAGCACCTTCAGGAAATTAATTCCCATCAATTCTCTCACCCATAGATAAATTTTTCACGGGCCTGAAATCCCACCTCTTCAATATCCCATGGGTCTGACAACCTACTTCTTCAATCCATCTCCCAAGCAAACCAGCTACACAAACAGATATGGCTATGGATACAGGTTCAAGTACAATGACATAACGCTATAGAGGATAGCTCAATGAGTGTGTGAATTCTCATGGATGATTGACTGGATGACTGAATGATGGGCAGGATGATGGAAATAAAATATAGAAATGAACTAAGTCCAAACAATTTGTATGCATGTCCCCAACTTGATACTTGTCATGTTGGGAGCTACTTTGGCCCACTTGTCCCCATCTTTAGAACTTAGGATAAAATAATTATCCATACTTTATGATTTAAGAAATATTAATATAATATTACTTGTTGGCCTAAGCTCCCTATATTATCCCTTTTTCCTTAAAATTTAGTCCCCCCTTTCCCTAACTAATGGAGTTTAGTCCCCCATACTATTTTATCGTGGTCGGTATGCGTGCAACGATGTATTTTATATTAATGTTGAGGCATATACAAAAGTATGTGCACTAGCCTTTAACATTTAGGCTCTCGACCCTAATAATAAAAAAACTGGCTCACCAGCCTATAAAACACAACATATACACAAAGGCTCCCTGGCCTCAAAATTGCACGCACTTAAGTTGTTGCGCACAATATCTTGGAATGTGCACACTTCCTTATTTTACTGCACAGTACATGCATGCACTATGCCATGAAAGGTGCATACAAAAATCATATCAAACATCTCACTAGCTTAAGTACATTTTCATTTACAATACAATTGGGTTCGGCCTAGGGATATTATAATCCCCTCCCCTTATTTATACGTTGTCATCGGTGCATTATGTACTTATACACAACAAAATTTCAAAAATCCTCAAAACAATGTGGGTATTCTACCTGCATTTCATCCTCATGCTCCCAAGTAGCGTCCTCAAGACCCTACCAAGTCCATTGGACCTTTACAAGCCCTATGGATCGATTCTAGAGTTGTTTGATTTTTCATTCTAGAATGCACACCGGATGTACTTGCAAGTCGACTTCTTTCTCCACCTGGATCACATTCAAATCAATAACATGATTAACATTAGGTATATATTTCTTGAGCAATGATACATGGAATACATTATGAACAGACATAGATGCAGGCAACGCAATCATATAAGCCACTGGACCAATCCTCTCTAGGATTTCAAATGGCCCATAATAGCGAGCTGCCAACTTTGAACAATTTCCCAACTTCGGGGAACTTCTATTGGATTTTACTTTCAAAAATACATGGTCCCCAACTTTAAATTACATGTGAGCTCTTCCCTTATCAGCATATATTTTCTGCCTCTTTTGGGCAGCCTTTAAATTTTGTTTTATTTTTATCATTTCCTCCTCCATTTCCTTGAGTAAATCTAGCCCGACCACTGCTCTATCTGTTGGGTTATCCCAACTTACTGGTGTGTTTCACTTTATACCATAAAGTGCCTCAAATGGGCTCATCTTTAGAGATGTTTGGTACCCATTGTTATAAGAAAACTCTACCAAGTGTAGGTAGTCTTCCCATTTTGATGGTTTATCCATCACATACATCCTTAACATATATTCAATCACTTGATTCACCCTCTCTATTTGTCCATCTAATTCTGGATGATAAGTTGTGCTAAAATTCAATTTTGTTCCAAATCCATTAAATAATCCTTTCCAAAAATTTGAGGTAAATTTTGGATCTCTGTCAGACACAATTGTCTTGGGTATTCCATGTAACCTAGAAATTTCCCTCATATAAACATCAGCAATGTTGGTTGCCTTGTGAGTGAGCTTAACTGGAATAAAATGGGTAGCTTTAGTAAGCTTATCCACCACTACCATGATAAAATCTTGTTGCTTGTTTTTTCTCAGAAGTTTGGTGATGTAATCCATGGTTACAAATTCCCACTTCCAGTTAGGAATGGGTAATGGTTGTAGAAAACCAGTTGGGTGTCTATGCTCAGCCTTTACCTTTTGACATTCCAAACATTTGGCAATAAAATCAACAACCTCTTTCTTCATGCTTGGCCAATAATATTGGCTCTTGATAGCTGCAATAGTTTTTTGATAACCTGGATGTCCAGCATAAGGTACATTATTCATTTCTCCCAATATCTGATTTTTCAATTCATTAGAATTTGGTACATAAATTCTTCCCTTGTACTTCATAATTTCATCATTATCTAGCTTGTATTCTTCAATTTTCTACTGCAAATTACCTTGCTGTAATTTTTCCACTAATTCCTTGTATTGCAAATCTAATTTTGCAGCCTCAAAAATTCTGCATTTCAAATCTGATTGGTACACGCTAATGGTTGTAGCATGTAATTCATGCACTCTTCTGTTGAGTGCATCAACCACTTTGTTCTCTTTCCCCTTTATATGATTTATACCAAATTCATATTCACTTAGAAATTCTAAGCATCTGCTTTGCCTAGCATTTAGAGTTGGCTAATCAAATAAATATTTCAGACCATTATGGTCTGTTCTTAGCTCAAACCTTTTCCCCATGAGGTAGTGTCTCCATTTCCTCATGGCATGCACTATGGCTTCCAACTCCAAATCATGAGTGGCATAGTGTCTTTCATGTTCCTTCAACTTCCTTGATTCATAACATATAACAAACCCATTTTTACTGAGGACTCCACCAAGTCCTTCTTTACATGCATCTATGCATATAATGAAGTATTCATTTGGGTCTGCAATCCTTAGTATTGGAGCACTTGTTAATAATTGTTTCAAGTGTTGGAAATTATTTTCACAATCCAATGTCCACTGAAAATTCACACCCTTTCTTTGTAAGGAAGTGATTGGGTGTGAAATATTTGAGAATCATTCAATAAATATCCTATAGTAGCCTACAAGGCCCATGAAGGATCTGACCTCAATCACATTCTTTGGTGATGACCATTCCCTAATGGCTTCTATTTTCTTAGGATCCACTGCTATCCCATCCTCTAAAATGATATGTCCCAAATAATGAATTTGCTTATGCTAAAATGAGAACTTGCTCAACTTGGCATACAACTGATTCTCCCTTAACACTTGCAACACCATTCTCAAATGATGCTCATTCTCTTCTTCTGACTTAGAATATATAATCATGTCATCCAAAAAGACAATGACAAATTTGTCTAAATATTCTCGGAAAACACCATTCATTAAGCACATGAAAACAGTTGGTGCATTTGACAACCCAAATGGCACCATTGTGAACTCATAATGACCATACCTGATGCAGGAGCATCGATCCAACCCAACAACGCCCCAACAAGACATCACATTCAGTGCGCATTCAAGGAAGGGAGAGGCGTCAACCCTCTCATTTTAAATTTTAAAATGTAACTAATTGTTTGTGTAACGCCCCCAATCCAGGTCGGGCAGGCGCTACATCGTGGAATAACAATCTCCTACTTAATTCTATATATAAGACATGCATTTAAGAAAATGAAACACATTTAAACACAGAGTAACCATAAGAATTACTGCTATTATAATAATCAATGGATTTAACATTAATACATATGCACAACAGAATACATCATAAATATAAATACACAGACATGCAAAACATAATTAAAACATCGTCTAGTACTTATCTTTGAAATGGTGGTAATTCCACCAACCACATCCAGGCCTTCCACGAACCTCCTAGCCTTAGACCACATTGCTCATCAAGCTTAGCAGTGGGTCACCCCCGAGCTGGGACTAAGCTCCACCCCAAGGCAAGGAATCCTAGGCTAGGCTGAGGTTACAGGGAAAACAACACAGAACAACAAGAAGGATTATTCCCAGGATGCCATCTTATGCCCACTACTCTTGGACTCTCATTCCCGACATGCCTGCTCCACCCCAGGAGTATACACCTTCTCTGTCACCTAGACACTCCTTCGGCTGCTAACCTCCCTTGCCTTGGGTTTCAACAACAAGCCGGATCAGGAAGTCTCAGAGCCTGAAGCTGGTGCTGGACACTCTCTGGAAGAAACCACTTCCCAACAAGCTCTCTCACCTAGAAAGAGTTGCTCACAGGCCTGACAACCTGCCTCTTCTAACAAAAATCACCTCCCTCACCTGGAGAGAGGTTACACACATGCTTAGCACGGACTTACACTGGCCAGTAAGACATGTGCAGTCCAGCACTGCGTGGCCACAACAGCCAACTGGGAAAACAGACATGGGCTTCCCAGACAGTCTCAGCAATCACGAAATAGACTCATGGTTTTGGTTTCAGGATTACACAAGGTGTACAAAGATCCCACGCACAGGCTCAAACTGTTCATACAGAGGTTGTACCAGCTATCTCAGAAATCAACACATGCTTTTTGGCTTTCAGGGATGCACCAGGGTATTCTTGCAGAGGTCAGACCGTTCACATTCAGACGGTCAGGTGGAATGGAGGAGGAACCCCCAACATGACTCATCTCAACCATTTTATTTGCATGCACCTGGGTTGACACTTGTCACCCATGCAACTGCATGCATTCCTTCAACATGCATTCCTTCCATTTGGAATTTTCTTGTCCTTCCAAAAAGAACTTAGGATAAAACATATTATTCACATGTATTTTGGAATAATATTTTAACATTATTCCCCAAGGACTTAAGCCCCTAGGCTCAACACTTAGCCCCTCTTCCCACCTTCCAGCCCCTAATCCCTTTCCCACTCTGTAGAATCTTATTCCCCCATTGCTCATTCATCATGGTCGGTCTACACATGGCGGTGTTTATATTTTATTAATAATGTGCATAGATACATGTACAAAATCAGGCTCTTGGCCTTCAATACTCAGGCTCTTTAGCCTAGCAATCACATAATCCCACCAACTTATATAAACTTGGATCACCAGCCTATAAAAAATAATTACAATTCATTTCATAAACATGATTTACAATGGGGCTCGGCCTTGGGGACATTACAATCCCCCTCCCCTTATTTTTGCACTGTCCTTAGTGCAACTTTACACTGTCTCTGCAAGATTTTCAAAATTTTCAAAAAGATACAGGTATTTTTCCCGCATAACATCTTCATGCTCCCATGTTGCATCCTCAAGACTGCACCAGGTCCACTGGACCTTTACAATCTCTATGGCTCGATTCCGAAGCTATTTGTTTTTCCTATCCAATATGCGCACAGGATGCACTTGGAGGACACCTTCTGGTTCCACTTGAATCACATTCCAATTGATAACATGATTAGCATCAGATATATATTTCTTAAGAAGTGAAACATGAAACACATTATGTACAGTCATAGATGCAGGTAATGCAATCATGTATGCAACTGGCCCAATCCTTTCCAGTATTTCAAATGGCCCACAAAATCTTGCTGCCAATTTGGCGCAACTTCCCAGCTTCAGGGAACTCCTGTTAGTTTTCACTTTCAGGAAAACATGATCACCCACTTTGAATTCTTTATGGGATCTGTTCTTATCAGCATAACTTTTCTGCCTATCCTGGGAAACTTTCAAATTTTTCTTAATTTTTATCATTTGTTCCTCCATCTCCATGAGAACCTCTGGCCCAACTACTTCTCTGTCAGATGGATTATCCCAGCTCACTGGAGTGTTGCACTTTCTTCCATAAAGTTCTTCAAATGGGCTCATCTTCAACGATGCATGATACCCATTATTGTAGGTGAATTCTACCAAATCCAGGTAGTCTTCCCATCTTGATGGTTTGTCCATCACATACATTCTCAGCATGTCCTCTATTACTCTATTCACCCTCTTTGTTTTTCCATCAGATTCGGGATGATAGGTTGTACTAAATTTTAGATTCATTCTGAATCCTTTGAACAATCCTTTCCAAAAATTCGAGGTGAATTTCGGGTCTCTGTCGGACACAATCATTTTAGGAATTTCGTACAAGCATGCCACTTCTTTCAAGAAAATCTCGGCAACATCTGTTGCCTTGTGAGTGGTTTTCAGTGGAATAAAATGGGTAGCTTTTGTAAGCTTTTCCACCACAACCATGATCAAATCATGATGCTTGCTCATTCTAGGCAATCCTGTAATAAAATCCATGGTCACCACTTCCCACTTCCACTCAGGAATGGGCAAAGGCTACAACAACCCTGCTGGGTGTCTATGCTTAGCCTTAACTTTCCGACACTCCATACATCTGGTGATGTATTCAGCGATCTCCCTCTTCATACCTGGCCAAAAGTAATGGCTTTTGACTACTGCCAGAGTCTTCTTATATCTAGGGTGTCCAACATAAGTCACGTTATGCATTTCTTTTAGAATCGCAAGTTTCAATTCCTAGACATTAGGTATATACACTCTGTCTTTATATAGAAGTAATCCATCAACTTCCAAGTTGTAACTTTCCCTTTTCTGTGGTCTTTCACTCTATTGTAGCTTTGCTACCAAATCTCTGTACTGCAAATCTGCATTTGCAGCTTCCAAAATTCTATCCTTAAAATCAGTCTTGTACATGCTAATGGCTGAAGTATGTAAGTCATGCACTTTTCTACGGAGTGCATCAGCCACCTTGTTTTCCTTCCCCTTGATATGTTTGATATCAAAGTCGTATTCACACAGAAACTCCAGCCACCTACTTTGTCTAGCGTTTAAAATCGACTGATCAAAAAAATATTTCAGACCATTATGGTTTGTTCTCAATTTGAATATCCTTCCCATGAGGTAATGTCTCCATTTCCTCAAAGCGTGGACGATTGCTACCAACTCCAAATCATGAGTGGCATAATTATGTTCATGCTCTTTCAGCTTCCTGGATTCATAAAGGATTACAAATCCATCTTGGCTGAGAACTCCTCCCAACCCTTCCTTACATGCATCTGTGCACACCACAAAATCCATATTTGGATCTGCAATCCTCAAGATTGGAGCATTGGTTAACAACTACTACAATCGTTGGAAACTGTTCTCACACTCTTATGTCCACTGAAACATTTTCTCCTTCCTTTGCAAGGAAGTGATAGGATGAGCTAACTTTGAGAACCCTGCTATAAATCTTTTGTAATAGCCCGTTAGACCCATAAAGGATCTAACTTCTGCCACATTCCTTGGCACTGACAATTCTCGTATGGCCTCAACCTTCTCAAAATCCACTGCGATCCCTTCTTCTGAAATAATGTGCCCCAAGTAATGAATCTGCCTTTGGTAAAATGAGCATTTTCTCAATTTGGCATACAGTTGGTGTCCTCTCAACACTTGCAGCACCAGTCTCAAGTGTTGTTCATTCTCTTCCTCTGACTTGGAATACACCAAGATGTCATCCAGGAAGACTATGACAAACTTGTCTAAATAGTCCCTGAATACACCATTCATCAAGCACATAAAAACAACATGTGTGTTTGACAGTCCAAACGACACCATTGTGAACTCGTAATGACCGTACCTTATTCTAAAGGTAGTCTTGCTGATGTCCTCACCCTTTATTCTTACCTGGTGATATCTTGATCTAAGATCTATCTTCAAAAATATTTTCACACCCTTCAACTGATCGAAAAGATCATCGATTCTCGATAGAGGATACTTGTTCTTGACAGTTACCTTGTTCAATTGTCGGAAATCAATGCACAACCTCAACGTCCCATCCTTATTCTTCACGAACAGGACTGGGGCACCCCAAGGTGACACGCTGGGGCGAATATACCCCTTCTTTAGAAGCTCTTTAAGCTTCAATTGCAACTCTTTCAACTCTAGCGTACTCATTCTATAAGAAGCTTTCAACACTGGAGTTGCTACAGGAATCAAATTTATAGAAAAATCGATGTCTCTCTTCGGAGGTAGTCTAGGTACCTCCTAAAATATGTCCTTGAACTCTATGAGTACCTCATGGTCCCCAATATTTGAGACGGCATCTTTGGATGCTTCCTCCACACGAGCTGCAAATAATTGACAGCCTTTCCTGTAACACTTCTTCAACTGCATGGCTGAGATTTCTCTAACATCCACAGCCCTGGGAATCCCTTGGATTTTTTTCCACTTCCCCTCCTCATCCAGGCATGTAAACCTCTTGTTACGATAGTCCAGGAGGGCATGGTGTTGGTCCAACCAATCCATTCCAATTAAACAGTCATAAGAACCTAAAGGCAGAATATTCAATTCAGCCTTTGTGCTCAATCCATTCATGTCTACAGAACAGGACTTAATCAACTCAGTGACCTTCCTCTTGGTTCCGATAGCCAACTTCACTAACCAAGACTTTTCATGTTTTCTTCTTGATAAATGAAAACTTTCCACCACCCTAGGATATACATAACTATGGCTAGCCCCTTAATCAATTAAAATAATAAATGGTTGGTTGTCAATCATACCTTTCACTTCAATCATGTGCGATTGAAATTCAGCTTGTTTGTTGTCTGGGGCTGCGTAGATCCTTGGAATTTTATTGCCCATGTCCTCCACTGTTTCATCTTGTTGAACAGTATGGACAGCTCCGACTTTGCCATTTTTATGGGGACAATCCCTGTACTTGTGGTTCCCTTTATAGCCCCAACATTGAATGGGCATCTGTCTCTGCCTTTGTTCCCCCAATTCAACCATTCTCGGCTCTCTAAACGATGGATGTTCTTGAGGATTATTTCTAAAAAAGGGAGGTTTGTTCCCCTTCTTCCTATGTTCCTTCTTAAACTTCCTCTGGTCATCCCAAGCCTTCCAAAAGGTAGGCTTTTCTCTTTGTTGTTCATATAAGCATATAGACCTTGTTATTGTTTCTTCCATAGTCTTAGGATCATCATACTGAATCTTGTCACCAATGGCAGGTGGCAGTCCACTCAAATACCTTTGAATCTTGACAGCCTCATCTTTGATGAATGGAACATACTTCAGTAGTTCCAAAAAACTTCATTCGTATTCATCAATGGTCATGCTTCCTAGATTGAGTTCAAAGAACTCCTTCATCTTTCTGTCATAGTATCTTTTAGTGAGGTATTTCTTCTCGAAATACCTCTTGAACTCCTTCCAAGTGATATCATTCTCACTAATGTGTTGCACCTGCACAAACTAATCCCACCACATGGATTCTTTTCCTTTCAATTGATACATCCCAATTTTTCCTTCTGCATGAGAGGAATAATTTTGCAGTTGGAAATATTTCCTCATGCTAAGCAACCATGTTTCGGCATCGTCCTCCTTCTTATGTTCTCCATCAAATGTAGGAGGCTTAATCTTATTCATCTCCCCTTTCAATTCATCCATCCCAAATCTCCTGTTCTTTCTGGTAGGAGATGGGCTTGAATTAGTGTGTGCTTCTTTATCAGAATGCTTTGGGGAGAAACGATGATGTCTGCTACCACTCCTCGATCTTCTTTTTCTCTCAGGGCTCCTGACACTTCTTGATCTTCTTTTCCTCTCAAGGGTCCTGTGAATCTCTATCTTGCTTGAGTCACTCCCCTTATCCAATTTCCTTTCTATTATTTCCAGGCTCTTCAACATCTTTAAGTTGAATTCACCTTGTTGATCCCTGACTCTCATGAGCTTTCAACTATCAGCTCGGCGAGCATGGGAATCTTTCTGCAATCTTTCAATGAGTTTTATCATATGTCCTTCCTTATCCAATTCTCTTTCATTCCCATTGGAGTTAGATCCTTCGACTCCAAGGTTGACATCCCTTCCTACCCTTTCGTCCTCTGTTTCGGAGGCAATCTACACCTCTTCCAATTCCATACTCGGTGTCGGTTTTCGGCTGTCCTGATACTCATTGAACTCTGCACACACAACATGCAGTCAATCGGATTTTGTCAGGCCTTATCCCTTCATAAAAACCACAATCAGTCATTAACCAGTGTGAATAAGAAAATGTTTCAAATTCACTAAGTTTTCTGAACTCTGTTTGGCTCTACAAATTTTTGGGACTTCAGTTTTCGGGGCTTTTGTCCACAAGGATCCAAAAGTTAAATCCTCGACGGTTCTTATGTCCTTCGAAAATTTCGATATTTCAAAACTTCGGGGTTTTGGGTTTCGGGGTTTTGATCCCCGGAGGTTCCCGCACTCGCTTCCCTCTCCAAATCCCAGCTCCTGAACTTCCAACCTCTCTCCCCTTGGGCCCACAGCATAGCTGTCGCCAACCAAGGTAGGGATTTCGGGATTTCAGCACTTCGGTTTTCGGGTCTTCAGTACCCGGGAGTTCATGAAGGAGTGACTCCAAGTCTCTTGTCGCTTCAATTCCCGACTTTCAAAATTTCTATCTCCTTACCCTCCGAGCCCACAGCACAGTTGTTGCCCTTAACCATGGTGGCGCATGGCATGCTCAGGCGGGTCCATGTCACCCTTAGTGACGTCATCGTGTCCCACCACTCTCACTTTTCTTCTCGACCCACTGGCATGTGGTACACACCCATGTGTCCACATCCATTCCAAGTGAAATCCAATAGTTATACCTCTCTCAGATCCACGACGTATATTCTTTCAGCATTTCAGGCATCAGGTTTTGTGCATCCACAAAAAATCGCCCATTTCGGACACCCCCCCCCCTTATTAAAGGTAGAATGACGACGAGGTCCGGAATGGAACCCTGGCCGTAGATCTGGGCGCGCAAATTCTGGCTACCCAGATTTGCTCACCGCTTAATGAAATTACGGTCTAATAATCTACTTGATCCAAAGGTCAAGTTCCTCTCCTATGATCTACGATGTAGATCATTTTGGGATTTCGCGTACCGCGATTTCCACACTCCTGTGCAACTCCAAATGTTTTTAAACCTTGTGCACTTCTTCCAAATCTGACAGTCATGAGGTTTTTTCTTTCCTCCTAAACAGATTCTATGGCTCTAACACTTCATGCATTGAGCTCTATCTCTCCCTGTGGCCATATACCACACTGGCTACAATTTTATAACACCGCTACACCTCCTGAGCTTGGTAACACAGTCAAGTAACTCCTTGACACTCAGGAGCATTCAAAGGTTTGAAATTGGTCCTCCAGACACAATTTCTCCTCAAACCCTCAGTCCAAAGACCACTCAACTGGCCCATCTAGGCTCAGCGTCGAAACCTTGGCTCTGATACCATTCTGTAATGCCCTGAATCTGAGTCGGGCAGGCGCTACATCGCGGAATAACAATCTCCTACTTAATTCTATATATAAGACATGCATTTAAGAAAATGAAACACATTTAAACACAGAGTAACCATAAGAATTATTGCTATTATAATAATCAATGGCTTTAACATTAATACATTTGCACAGTAGAATACATGATAAGTATAAATACACAGACATGCAAAACATAATTAAAACATCATCTAGTCCTTATCTTTGAAATGGTGGTAATTCCACCAACCACATGCAGGCCTTCCACGAACCTCCCAACCTTAGACCACGTTGCTCATCAATCTCAACAGTGGATCACCCTTGAGATGGGACTAAGCTCCACTCCAAGGCAAGGAATCCTAGGCTAGGCTAAGGTTACAGGGAAAACAACACAGAACAACTGGAAGGATTCTTCCCAGGACGCCATCTTATGCCCACTACTCCTGGACTCTCATTCCCCACATGCCTACCCACCCCAAGAGTATACACCTTCTCTGTCACCTAGACACTCCTTCGGCTGCTAACCTCCCTTGCCTTGGGTTTCAGCAACAGGCCGGATCAGGAAGTCTCGGAGCCCGAAGCTAGTGCTAGATACTCTCTAGAAGAAACCACTTCCCAACAAGCTCTCTCACCTGGAAAGTGTTGCTCACAGGCCTGACAACCTGCCTCTTCCAACAACAATCACCTCCCTCACCTAGAGAGAGGTTACACATAGGCTCAGCACGTACTTACACTATCTAGTAATCCACATGCAGTCCAGCACTGTGTGGCCACAATAGCCAACTGGGAAAACATACACGAGCTTCCCAAACAAGATCAGCAATCACGAAATAGACTTACAGTTTTGGTTTCGGGATTTCACAAGGTGTACGGAGATCCCATGCACAGGCTCAAACTGTTCATATAGGGGTTGTACTGGCTATCTCAGAAATCAACACAGGCTTTTTGACTTTCAGGGATGCACCAGGGTATTCTTGCAGAGGTCGGACCGTTCACGTTTAGACGATCGGGTGGAATGGAGGAGGAACCCCCAACACGGCTCATCTTAGCCATTTTATTTTCATGCGCCTGGGTTGACACTTGTCACCCATGCAACTGCATGCATTCCTTCAGCATGCGTTCCTTCCATTTGGAAGTTGCTTGTCCTTCCAAAAATAACTTAGGATAAAACATATTATTCACATGTCTTTTGGAATAATATTTTAATATTATTCCCCAAGGACTTAAGCCCCTAGGATTAGCCCCCTAGGCTCAACACTTAGCCCCTCTTCCCACCTTCCAGCCCCTAATCCCTTGCCCACTCTGTTGAATCTTAGTCCCCCATCACTCATTCATCGTGGTCAGTCTGCATGCGGTGGTGTTTATATTTTATTAATAATGTGCATAGATACATGTACAAAATCAGTCTCTTGGCGTTCAATACTCAGGCTCTCCAGCCTAGCAATCACATAAGCCCACCAACTTATATAAACTTGGCTCACCAGCCTATAAAACATAATTACAATTCATTTCATAAACATGATTTACAATGGGGCTCGGCCTTGGGGAAATTACAATTTGTAAGGCTGGAAGAGACAAATTGATGCCTTTGTATAGGTTGTAGATAGGGTCACCTTTAATGGTTGACAGGATGATAAGATCTAGATTTTATTCGGACTAGATAGCCATTGAATGTAATTCATTGAAAATTAATGAGAGTAGGTAGCTTGGAGGGAATGCTCGAGGAGCCCCTCTTTTGTAAAAAGATATTTTGTATCTAGATTAGTTAGTAAGTGAGGAGACAAGAGAGAGAGAGAGTTGAGACTCTATAGCAGTCTGATCTTTTGTACACATTGTAACACGCATTCTAAGATTAATACAAAGAGTAGTTTTTCCTACATAAGATTCTTTGTGTGTTTCCATGTGTTTATGTGCTTATGTGCTTATGAATGAATAACATGTGTGTGTTATTTTATGTTGTAGATGTATGTTATATTCCATATGCAGATATCCAACAACCATTGGATCTGGAGGAATGTGCATGAGGGTTAAACCCTTTGATAGTGTACAAAAGAGTGGAATTTGCAAAGTCTCGAAGTTCCGAAGAGATCAGAACCATCCATAGTTAGAAGACAGGTGGCAGCAGATTGCAGGTGTATGGAGGATCGAACATCGGAAGGATTTCAGGGAAGAGGAATCCAACTTCCCAAAATGTGAAGTCCCGAAATCATCAAGACCATCCATCAAAAGGGGACACATGGCAAGAGATCAGCATCTCGATGACTCCTAGGAAGGAAAGGTCAAAGGGCAGGCTTGTCAGAGTTCGTGAAGTGTGAACTCGCGAAAAGATCACAGTCGTTGATCAAGGAGAAAGCGTGGACCGTTGATTGTCCAGGGAGAATATCGGCATTTCAGGGATCGAACGATATGAGGAGAGAAGTCTTTCAATTTCCAGAAATGAGAAGTCCCAAAATCATTAGAGCCATCCATCGAAAGGGACATGTGCCAAGCAATCATCTTTTCGCTGACTCGCACATTAGAGAATTCAAAGGGGAGAATCGTGGGAACTCACGAGGCCAAAGTTTGCGATTTGATAAGAGATTTCAAATCTCATAGGATCTAAGACATTGTTTTGTGGTCCGAAATATCGACATTTCAGAAGTCAAGAGCATGGAGTAAGTTTTAACTCGGAGGTCGCGATATGCAAAATCCCGATGTGATCGAGACTGTCAGATCAAGGAAAGATCTGGGGCATTGATCTGAAGCATCGGGAGTTCGGACCTCAGGAGAGCAAAGGTAAATTACATCGAGAATATCTGACCCATGAAATCCCGACGCGCTCAAAGGTTGGGCCCTAGGTCACATTCAAGGGTCACATCAGGAGGACTTAAGGGAGGAGCTAAGGACCATTAGCCCATTTCAAGATTTTGGGAATCAGAGGAGTCTTGCAACAAAATTCCCCACATCGTGAAACCCGACGTGCCTTTTGGGTTTAAGGATATAGTCACACCAGTGGTCACGTGAAGTGGAGGCTCATGTCTAAGTGCATGTTCGTGCAGGCAGAGTTTCACAAAGGACCTGTGGATTTGTTCGTGGGATTCCAACAGGGAATTGAAAGAGCTAATTCAGCTGAGAGAAAAATTAAGAACGATACTTGACTGGGAGGTCAGCAGACCCTGCCGAGGTAGGCGGTCTACACCAAGTGGTATCAGAGCTTATAATTTGTCTGTATATCGTAGGCAAAGGAAAAAGGAGAAGTTGGGAATGCTCTTGATTGCAAGGTGAACAACAAACTTTCCAGGAGGGCAGGTGGAGAAAGAGGACGATGGCTATTGAAGGCCAAAGGAGTGGTCAAGGAAAATACTTCTAGTACAAAATCAAGGCTGAGATGGACAAATAACTCAGGGAGATAAGAGCACAGATGGAAAATCTTTCATTTAAAATGCAGTAGGATGAAAAGGTATATTGGGTGTATGAGTGGACCATGAAGAAGAAGGTAAAATGGTTTGTTCATAAATTTTTGGCCAGAGGAAAGAAAACGATGTTGAGAATGTGGCTGAGGTATGTTGAAAGACTCAGAGGTGAAGAGGATATGGTTCACATCTGTGAGCCAGAAACTGGGAAGAGTCTCAGTGATGATGAGGAGAAGAGATCAGAGAAGGGTCTTAGAAACTGCCAGTTGAGAAGTGAGGAACTTTTGGGTTGCCTAGAGAGCAATGAGAAGGGATCAATGGTTGATCTCAAAGACTTCCAGGTGGGAAGTGAAGAAATTTTAGATTGCTAGGTGGGAAATGAGATGGGATCATTGGAGGATCTCATAAACTGCCAGGAGGGCAGGGAAGATATCCCAGATTGCTAGGTGGGAAAGGGAGAGGAGATGAGACCGTCTGATATTCTCATTAACTCAGAGGTGAGTTTGGATCAGTAAGGAATGTTGACAAGGGAGGATCAAGGGAGTATTATGATCATTGGGGGAATTGAGATATTTCTACCAAGCAACCCAGTTGAAACTAGAGAATGTGTTGGAGATGGAACAAAAGAAGAAGGAAATCCAATAGTGACTATCATAGAGGAAGAAGAGAAGGAGCAGAGACTTACGTTTTCCCCAACAGAAGGAGAAGAGCATTCAGCAGAATGGCTCGAAATTTTCAGCCAGAAAGTTGAACAGGAGATTACTACAGTGTTGAAGCCTACATAAGAGGAGGAAGCAGACAACATGGACTTTGTTGATCTATGTGAAGAGTTGGAAGCCCTAGAGAGAAGGGTGATAGTGCAAAGTTAGCACATCCAATAGATCAGGTTGGAGATAGATGGAACATAGCATCCCATGGAGCAGCTGGAGGAAGCTGGAGGTGTGCCAGCAGGAGAGATGATAGTTAAGTTGTCAGAGGAGGAAGTTGAGCGACAAATCAATGATGAGACTACAAAAATGAATTCTACAAAATGGTCTCAAGCTAAGGCCACAAGAGATGGAGAAAATTGCAATGGGGATCAATTTAATCTTCCCATCAATGAGGAGGGAGTGCAGTGGAGTGGACTGCATAAATAGAGCTAACCATCAGAATAGTTGGATAGAGAGATAGAAGAAATCAGGAATTTGATGTTGAGATCATCACAAGAATCTTTCAGCAGTAATAAGATGAACAGAAGGGAGCTTTCCATAGTAGCAGGGAAGCAACAACAACAACAACAAGGCAGTGGAGTAGATGGATAGCTCCAAAGAACAGTTTGGGATCTAGGTAGATTTCAACAGAGATGGGAATCTCATGAGTAGGATCTCATGAATTTTTCATAGTAGTGAAGTATGATGTAGGAGTATCGCTCCAACCCAGCAACGCACCAGCTAGACAGGACATTCAGCGCTCATTCAAGGAAGGGAGAGGCACCATCCCTCTCATTTTAAATTTTAAAATGTAATTAAATGTTTGTAAGGCTGGAAGATCCAAATTGATGCCTTTGTATAGGCTGTATATAGGGTCTCCTTTAATGGTTGACAGGATTATAAGATCTAGAGCCAATTCGAACTAGATAGCCATTGAATTTAATTCATTGTAAATTAATGCGAGTAGGTAGCTTGGAGTGAAAGCTCAAGGAGCCCATATTTTGTAAAAATATATTTTTTATCTAGATTAGTTATTAAATGAGGAGAAAAGAAAGAGAGAGAGACGAGACTTTGTAGTAGTCTGAGCTTTTGTACACATTGTAACAGACATTCTGACATTAATACAAAGAGCAGTTTTTCCTACATAAGATTCTTTGTGTGTTTCCATGTGTTTATGTGGTTATGAATGAATGACATGTGTGTGTTATTTTATGTTGTAGATGTATGTTATATTCCATCTACAGAGATAGATATAATTTCTATCTGTGGGCTTGTTGATTTCAGTCTAGGTTTTTTGTGGCTTAATGCAAGGGGTTGCACAACAGAGTGTTGAGGACTTTGTGAGCCAGTGAAAAGAGTGCACATCTGATTTCTATGGAATTCAGACAAGAACGTGCCAGGAGGGAACACTGGAGGAATTATAAACTCAAAGGAGAACCTCAAGGTTACTAAACACCTTGGAGGAAAGGTTGTGCAGAGGAGGGCATAGAGAGAAGACATAATTGTTGAGGATTATGTCAAGCTCTGTTAGGTGGGCATTGAGAGAGGGAAAGGAATGCACAAGGAGAACTATGTTTCGAGTTCAGAGATAACATAAGTTCCAAGGAGAAGACAATTACAGAGTTACTCAATACTTTGTCATCTCAGCAAGGAGTTCTTGAGCATAATTTTCCAAGAGGGCACTTATATCTCTTCGAGGTACAGAAGGGATAGAGACCTTTGAGGTCCGAGAAGTTGAAGCTCAAGGAGGCAAATTTGTTGAACACTCTGGAGGAAGACCTATGCAAGGAGTGCACTAGGCTAACACTCAACTGAATTTTTGAAGACATCCAGTTGAAGGCCGGTTGGAGCACAAGGAGTGCAAGTGGGGAGAAGCATGGGAAAAAATGAGGCCTGAGTTCATGATTTGATAGGAGCCATCAGATCTTAGAGGATCTGAGCCGTTGTTTTCTGCTCTGAAATATCAAAACTTCGGAAGTCGGGAGCGTGGAGGAAGTTGTAACTCGGAGGTCGTGATATGTGAAATCTCAACGTGACCTGGACCGTCAGATCGAGGAAGGATTTGGTTCATTGATCTGAATCATAAGGAGTTCGGACCTTGGGAGAGCGGAGGTAAATTACATAGGGAATCCCCAACATGCGAAATCCCGACGCACTTGAAGGTTGGGCCGCAGGTCACAGTCGAGGGTCACATCAGGAGGACTTAAGGGAGGAGCTAAGGACTGTTAGCCCATTTTGGGATTTTGGGAATCAAAGGAGTCAGGGTGACTTGCAACTGAAGTCCCAACATCGTGAAACCCAACGCACCTTTTGGGTTTAAGGTTGTGGTCATGCCAGTGGTCACGTGGAGTGAAGGCTCACATCAAAGTGCATGTTCACGCAGGTGAAGTTTCATAAAGGACCTGTGGATTTGTTCATGGGATTCCAACAGGGAATCGAAAGCGTTAATCCGGCTCAGAGAGAAATTAAGAATTATCCTTGACCGGGAGGTCAGAGGAGCTTGCCGAGGTAAGGGGTTTGCACCAATGCCTTGTCCTGATGGTGGTCTTGCTGATATCTTCTTCTTTAATCCTTACCTGATGGTATCCTGACCTAAGATCTATCTTTGAAAATAAATTTGCATCCTTCAATTGATCAAAGACATCATCAATCCTTGGTAGAGGATACTTGTTCTTTATAGTCACTTTATTCAACTTTTTGAAATCAATGCAAAATATTAATGTCCCATATTTATTCTTCATGAACAAGACTAGGGCACTCCAAGGTGACACACTTGGGTGTATATACCCCTTCTTTAAAACTTCTTCAAGCTACATTTGCAACTCCTTCAGCTCTGGTGTACTCATTCTGTAAGGAGTCTTTAACACTGGAGCTTCTCTAGGCATTAAATTTATAGAGAAATCAATATCTCTCTTTGGGGTAGTCTTGGTACCTCCTTGAACACATCTTCAAATTCTTCCAGGACTGCATGATCTTCCAAATTTGGCACCTTATCTTTAGGTGTCTCTTCCATATGAGATGCAAATATTGGACACCCTTTTTTGTAATATTTCTTCAACTGCAATGCTGAAATTTCTTTGATGGTTACAGTCCTGGGAATTCCCTGCACTTTCCTTAGGTTCCCTTCCTCATCCAAGCAAGTAAATTCCTTGTTATGACAGTCTAGGATAGCATGATGTTGGTTCAACCAATCCATCCCAATTAAATAGTCATAGAAACCTAAATGCAAGATGTTCAAATCTACCCTGGTGTTCATTCCATTCATGTCCATAAGACATGAATTAACCATCTCATTAACTTTTCTTTTGGCTCTGGTAGCCAGCTACACCAACCAATATTTTCCATGCTTGCTTCTTGGAAAATGAAAAATTTCCACCATCTTAGGATATATATAACTATGACTATCTCCTGAATCAATTAAAATAGAAATGGTTTGGTTGTTTATCATACCTTCCACTTCAATCATATGTGACTGATATTTTTCTTTCTTGTTGTCGAGGGATGCATACATCCTTGGTACATTTATGCCCATGTCCTCCATTGTTTCGTCTTGTTGTACATTGTGAACAACCCTCACTTTTTCACTTCTATGAGGAAAATATATGAGCATATGATCTCCTTTGCAAACCCAACATTGAATAGGTGGTTTCCTTGGCCTTTAACCCCTTGTCTCAATCATTTTGGGTTCTCTAGAAGTTGGTTGTCAATGAGGATTATTTATGAAGAATGGTGGCTTAGTTCCCTTCTTCCTATGATCCATATTGAATTTATTTTTGTCTTCCCAATCTTTTTGGAAAGTTGGACTTGCGTTTTTCTAATCATATAGGAATTTAGCTCGCCTTATGGTCTCCTCCAATGTCTTGGGATCATCATACTATATTTTTTCACTGATGAATGATGGCAATCCACTCAAATACCTTTGAATATTAATTGTCTCATCCTTGATGAAAGAAACATATTTCAGTAGTTCCAAAAACCTTCTTTCATATTCATCTATGGTCATACTCCCAAGATTGATTTCAAAGAACTCTTTCATTTTCTTGTCATAGTATCTCTTAGTCAAGTATTTATTCTCAAAATACTTCTTGAATTCCCTTCAAGTAACACTTTTCTCTTTAATGTGTTGCACCTGCACAAGATGATCCCACCACATGGATGCCTTTCCCTTGAGTTGATAGATGAAAATTCTTCCTTCTACATGAGAAGAATAATTATGCAATTGAAAATACTTTCTCATGCCCAACAACCATGTCTCTGCATCTTCATCTTTCTTGTGCTCACCATGAAATGTAGGAGGTTTGATTTTGTTCATTTCTCCTTGTTGTTCATCCACCCCAGAACTCTTATGCTTCCTGACAAGGGATGGACTTGAGTTGTTGTGTGCTCTCTTATGGGAATTCCTTGGGGAGTGATGGTGATGTCTGCTAACACTTCTTTCTCTTCTTTTCTCATCAGGAGACTTGTGACTTCCTGTTTTGTTTGAGCCACTCTCCTTATCCAATTTATTTTCTATTATGTCCAAGCTCTACATTAACTTCATGTTGATGTACTCTTGTTGCTCCTTGGCTCTCATGATCCTTTCATTATCATATTTATGGCTTTGGACATCCTTCTGCAAATTTTTAATGGTCTTTACCATATTCATGTTTTCATCCCTTCCTTCTCCATGTCCATTGGAGTTTGTTCCTTCAATGCCCAAATGGACATCCATCCCTCTAATCTCATCTTCATAGTTGTAAGTCCCCTATGCCTCTTCCATTTATCTGGACTCTATGTCGATCTTTGTCTTAACTAGTTTTTGTTAACTCTACAAAATGTGCAGCCAACAAAACTTTGTCAGGCTAACTGTTTCAACAATCTCATGAAAAATATGAACCATTCTGGTTCAATAATATATAAGAATTATTTCTTCTGATTTCCATAAAAATTGAATGCCCGGATCAATTTTTTTGGGTTTATATTTATAGTTCAATTTCCAACACCTTTCCAATGCCTCCTCCCATGCTCAATTCCAAGTCTTGAGAAGAAAGTTATGGTTGTTAGAAAATTGCCCATTCATTTTTTTCTATCATTCTTCAACTTGGCACAACTCTGCGCTGTAAATATGCATTTTTTCACCTACTCCATTGGATTTTTTCGTAGGAGATCAATTAGGTGTCTTCATATACATATTTTGGACACTCTTTCCAAGTTTCACCTCTTTCTTGGTTTTGGGCTGCTAGTTACAACCTGCTGAAGTTCTAGACCAATTCGTGTTTTTGGTCTGGAATGCTACAGGTACATTATTTTCCATCTTAAACATTTCTAACATGCCCAAAAATTTAATTGAGCTCTGGGAATGTATTCTATGGCTCAATAGATTTCCATTGACTACTCCTGTGCCTCAATCTGATTCTGGAGCAGAAAGTTATGGCCCCTTTGAAGTTAGATGGGTCTTCAATTTTACTCTCCACTGTTTGTGTTGTAACTTTCTCATAAAAGATTTGTTTGATGAACGGTTTACACCATTAGAAATATATCTTTGAGATTTTTTATTTGAGTTGCAGAGACAGAGTGTACCTGGGTACATTCTGTTCTCATGGTTTTTGAGTTGCTAAAAACGCTCTTAAGGGCCTCAAAAATGCGTTGCAAAAAGATGACGTTCAAATGATATAAAACGTCACATAAATTCGTTGGTTTTTCGTTGTTATTCACCCTCCAAATGACTTTGCGTGCACAAATTTAAATATGTACACCCATATTTAGCATGCACAACAACACCAAAAGGTAAATCGTTCTCTCCGCACCTATAACCATTGTGCATCACTTCTCTATCGTGCCAATACCTACGCACTACTTTTGTGTCGCGCATCAATATCCTCCACGCACAGTTTTGGTTATTGCACTATAACTTGTTGCGCACATTTTTTGTATTGCACGTTGATATTCTGGGTGCATTTCACTCTACCCTCTGCACCATGCCTAAGTTTAGTATGCCCCTACTGTGCACCATTAACTAAACTCTCACGCAACAACATTTACCCACATTGCACGCACAACAACCAAACTCCTCTACGTTGTGCCAATACTGCGCACACCATGTGTGCCATTTTTATGTGTGTGCACACTGTGCGCACCATATTATGCATATGCACACCACGCAATTCTAAATTTAGTGCGTGCACATGCACACCATTATTTTTCCGCGCGGTGCCAAAATCTAGTGCGCACACCTGCATACCAACATTTTTTCATGCGGTGCCCAATTTTTACATATCACAAGATTTTCACTACGCATCATGCATTTTTAGTGTGCCCACATGCGCACATATGTTTTTATGCGCATCAATTCCTCGTGAATTATGTTGCAGAAATTGGGGATTTTGCTTACTTTTACCCAATTTACCATACACATTCTGCAACTATGAAATTTTCTCAATTTCACCCTGATAACACCACTTCAACCTCTGCAACAACAAATCCCTGTGGGTTGACATTTATGGAACAATTTTTTCCCAAACTCAATTCACGAATTGAGAATTTTAATTACTAATCTCGCTCCAACTGTTATTTCTTTACTTTAACTTCAAATTCGACCCATTCTAGGTCTGAATTTGCTAGAACATATATTAAATCAGAAATATCTCACCACTTGGCTAAATTTCTCCATTTTCCCATGAATTTAACAACATAAATTGGTGATTTTCCCAATTCCTCCCAACTGTTGTTACTTTTTACCATGGATGCTCTACAAACTGAAATTTGGCCACTTCAATATAAATCCTCTGTGACATTTCACTTCAACTCAACTTGCTCGGCCCATCCAGGCTCAGTGTTGAAAACTGAACCTATGATACCATATTGTAACATCCCCGGCTACCCAGGGTAGGCCACGATACACGAGAGAACACTTTTGTTCTCTCTACTGAACATACTGTAACATACCAAGTATCCAATTGAGCTATTCCATGTAAATTTTTTGAACTGCATGCAATTAAAACATATACACACAGAACACTTGCAAAATTTTATATATAAAACATAAATGGATAAATACAAATTGTAATTACATAGATTCATACAAGAATGACAATAAACATATACATGCAACATACGCAAGCAATACCCATAACTATAAACATAGTTATAAACCATACACAGGATAAACCCATAAAAATAATCACGTAAATAATAATGCAGCATGTAAATTTATCACACAATTGACACTTATCTTGGTAATAATATCACCAACTGTGTCCAGACCTTCCAAGAACCTCCCAGCCTTAGACCACACTGCTCATCACTCTCGGTAGCAGGTCACCCCCAAGCTGGGACTAAACTCCACATGGGTAAAGGGTTTCCTAATCATGCTAATGGTTCATACACAACAGGAAATACTCTATCACCGGTTCTAAATCAAACTAATAGCCTACAGTCTCTCATTCCCCACATGCTTGTCCCACCCAAGAAGTGTGCCCCCTTCTTTGCTCAATAGTCCTTCGGCTCCCCCACTTCCTTTCTGGGCTTCAGCAACAGGTCAAACAGGAAGTCTCAGAGCCCTATAGCTACAATTTAGCACCTTCAAGAAATCAATTCCCAACAATTCTCTCACTTGGAGAGAAATTGCTCACGGGCCTCACAACCCGCTTCTTCAATCCAGCTCCCAAACAAACCAACTACACAAACAGGTATGGCTATGGATACAAGTTTAGGTACAATGACATGAAGGTAAGGAGGATAGCTCAATGAGTGTGTGAATGCTCATGGATGATTGACTGGATGATTGAATGATGGGTGGGATGATGAAAAGAAAATATGGAAATGAACTAAGTCCAAGCAATATGTATGTATGTCCCCAACTTGACACTTGTCATGTTGGGAGCTACTTTGGCCCACTTGTCCCCATATTTAGAACTTAGGATAAAATAATTATCCATACTTTATGATTTATGAAATATTAAAATAATATTTCTTTTTGGCTTAAGCTCCCTAGCTTAGCCATTTTCCTAAACTTTTAGTCCCTCTTTCCCTAACTAGTGGAGTTTAGTCCCCCATACTCTTTTATCGTGGTCATTATGCATGCAATGATGTATTTTATAATAATGTTGAGACATATACAAAACTAGGTGCGCTAGCCTTTAACATCCAGGCTCTCCGGCCTAATAATCACAAAACTGGCTCACCAGCCTATAAAACAAAGTATATACACAAAGGCTCCCTAGCTTCAAAATGGCACTCACTTAAGTTGTTGCGCGCGGTATCCTGGAATGTCCACACTTCCTCATTTTACTGCGCAATACATGTGTGCACTATACCATGAAAGGTGCATACAAAAATGATATCAAACAGCTCACCAGCTTAAGTACATTTTCATTTACATTACAATTGGGTACAGCCTAGGGATATTATACATTGTTACTCTGGGGGGTCATCTCTACAGGATAACATAGGTAGTTCCAACTATTTTCCCACCTAAAAAATGTTGCAAGGTATTATCTCATACTACAAAATTCAGCTTCTTCACCATTTTCTCAAAAGGTGAATAGAAGGATAGTGCAACCACTATAGTCTCATCCCAAGCACCTTCTATCCAACAGAAACAGGTCGATAAGACTGCAGCAAAGCACAAATATTCCTTCTGCACACAGACATCTGATGTAGCTTGAATAGGTGATCCAGGTGGATATCAGTGGCCACCCACCTTTTCCAACTGGCTCAAAATAGTTTTCTAGCAATTTTGGTAATTTACTATTTTTAGTAGTTTTTAACTTTCAGGGCCATTTTGAGGGCCTAAATTAAGGTTTTTGGGGATATAGCTTCTCAATGATAGTCAACAAATCTTATTGATCCCCAAAAATGAATCTCATCTACAATACCTTTCCAATGAGCTATCGTGTGCCCCAAACAGAGATCGTATGCCAAAGTTTCACCCTTAGTAAGTTGATACACCAAACTACCCAAAACGGGGTCCACAAAACTGTTGGCTTTTCATCTTCTAGGGTTAGTGTTTTGGATTTTATTTATGATAAAAAGGCCTTTGGAGCCTCATTTTAAAATCATCTTCTTGCAAATGCGAGTAGCAGATACATCTCTTCTCAGACATAAGATGCCACTATTCTAGCGAGTCTTTCACTCTATATGTCTACAGTCTTTGTACATTTTTGCTCATTAATAGAAAACTGTGTATTACTATATCTTTGTCTTTATGGTTTCATATCTAATACATTTTTTTTATATTATTGGATATCTGATATATCTCTCTACATTGCTTTATTATATCTCCACTCTCATTTTGTGCTGAAAATAATTTGGATCAGTGATATCAGAGCAAGATGTTCTTGATCATTTTTCAGTGCATGTCCTTGATGATGTTCGAGTATAGCAAGTTGTGTCTCGAGCTTGTCTCTCTTGAATAAAATCTCTCTCACGCATCCAAGAAACCCCCCATGGAAAAAGAAAAGAAAAACCATAGAGCAAATGATTATATTAATCTGTTGCTTTAGAAAAATTTCACGCGACAGAGGGATGAAATGATGGAGAATTTTACCCACATCCTTCAGTGCCTGTCGATAACAACAGAAACGTATTCATCAAGTGGCCACTTTGGAGGTACCTCTCCTTTCAATGTACAAGTTAATTTTGATATTCTCATATTTGAAGGATAGATAGATGTGGATTCGTTAGAAAAGTGGTTAAATCTGCTAGAAGGTTATTTCTCTGTTCATAAATTCTCCGACGGGGAAATGATCATCTTCGCACTCCTTAAGGCTCTCCCCCATGTCAAACATTGGTTGGAAACTTACTAGGATAAAATATCCATAGAGGAGTCTAGAATATATGGGGTCGAGCCCACTTGGTATTTTTTTTTGGATGCGGTAAAGGAACATTATTACCCTGTTGGCAACTATGAGGACTAGTACACGAGATCGCCCACACTGTGGAAATAAATGGGCCAAGTAATTCCATAGTTCACTAATACCTTCCATACCTTGCGCACAAGCTGGGTATCAAAGAATCCAAATGACATTTATTTCTGAAATATCGTGGGGCATTACACAGATACATCCAAAATGAAATGGATTTTTTGGACATCTCATCACTCGATTCTGCTTATCAATATGTTGTTAAAATCGAGAAGAATTTTAAGCACCAGAACAAATGGGAGTTCAGGTCTGCAAATCTGCAACAACGAAAGTATGATAAAGACAAACCTAACAAACAACATCCTGAAAAATAGTCCAAGCCACAGGAAAATAAGGGTCACAAAAAGATGAAGAAGCACACTGGAAAATGGTGTGATTTCCACAAAATCCCCTGGCACAACACCGATGAATTTCACTCAAAACACTTATTGGTGGCTGATATAAAAGACAAGGATCTGAACATTGATTCATAATTTGATTCTGAAAATACCGATAGAAGACAGATCATCGACGCATGCCCAATTGTTATTGTGGCGACCACATCAATTCAACCAGAAGAACCAACAAATTTTGAAGAGGGGGAGTGTCTTTTTCATTCATATATGTGGGTGAAGGGGACCCCGCTACATTTTATTTTTGATAGAAAAATCCAGAAGAACCTCATCTCAGTAGAGGTAATCAAAAAGTTGGGATCATCGACAACAACACACCCACAACCATACCACATCGGGTGGCTTCACTAGGGACGAGATCTTCGTTTCAGGCAACAGTATCGATTTTCATATGAAATCCAGCCCTTCAAGGATGAGGTATTATGTGATGTTTCCCCCCTGCATGTCTATGATGTTCTCTTGGGATAGCCATATATGTGGAAGTGCCATGCTATTTATGAGTCTCGACCCCGTAGTGTCATTGTTACTCTAGGGGGTCATATCTACATGATACCAGAGGTAATTCTGACTATTGTCCCACCTAAAAAGTGTCGCAAGGTAGTATCTCATACTACAAAATTCAGCTTCTTCAAAGTCTATTCAAAGTGTGAACATAAGAACACCACTGCAGCCTCAGTCCAAGCACCTTTTGTCCAACAGAAGAAAGTCGACAAGATTGCAGAAAAGTGTAAGGATTCCTTCTACACACATGCATATCATGTAGCCAGACTAGTTAAAAAGGTCCAACCCTTCTAGCTAGAGGTTCGTGACAACCTTCAACAAGCTAAGCAGCGCAACTTCTCCAACAAGGAAAGCGGCTCATCAAGATGCAGATTCAAAAAATGCTTTTCCCTCTCCCCCAAGCACTCAATGCAATGGATACCATTTCTTCCTAAGGAGGGAGGATCGAGATAGGTGCATATCAGAGTCCACCCACCTTTTCTAACTGGCTCAAAACAATTTTCTGGCAATTTTCGTAATTTACTATTTTTAGTAGTTTTTAATTTCTGGGGCCATTTTGAGGGCCTAAATGAAGGTTTTTCTAGATAGATATTCTCAATTATATCTAAATGATTTTATTGAGCTCCCAAATTAATCTCATCGACAATGCCTTTCCAACGAGCTACTGTGTGCCCCAAACAAAGATTGTATGCCAAAGTTACGCCCCTCGGAAGTTGATAGACCAAACTACTCAAAACGGGGTCCAGAAAACTGTTGGTTTTTCATCTTCCGGGATTAGGGTTTTGGATTTTATTTATGATACAAATTCCTTTGGAGCCTCACTATAAAATAATCTTCTTTAGAATGCGAGTAGCGGACACATCTCTTCTCATAGATAAGTTGCCACCATTGTAGTGAGTCTTTCACTCTGTAGTGAGTCTTTGTACATTTTCGCTCATTAATAAAAAATTGTGTATTACTGTATCTCTGTGTTTATGGCTGCATCTATGATACATTTATGTTATATTATTGGATATCTGAGATATCTATGTACATTTATTTATTATATATCCGCTAGCATTTGTGCCAAAAATAATCTAGATCACTGGGTGAACAGATTCAACCCCACCAACAACAGGTTCATGATAGCCTTCCACAGTGCAATGTGTCGAGAAAGGAAAGCAGTGCACCAAGATTCAGTTACAATAATCGCTTTCCCCTCTCCCCCGAGAACTCAACGCAATGGATACCATTGCTTCCTAAGGAGGGAGGATTGATCCAGGTGGATATCAGTGGCCACCCACCTATTCCAACTGGCTCATTTTGGCAGTTTCAGTTTGGAAGTTTTGTTTCTAGCTTTTCGAGTCCCAAACATCTAGGGCCGTTTTGAGGCCCTAAACATCGTTTCTAGAGCTTGCCACAATCAAACTATAGATCGAGTCAGATTTTGACAGAAAAATGTGTATTCCTTGGATAGACCTTTCCAAGAGATATTGTGCGTCCCAAATGGAGATCGTATGCCAAAGTTACGCCCCCGGGAAGTTGATACACCAAACTACCCAAAACGAGGTCCACAAAATTGTTGCCTTTTCTTCTTCCGGGGTTAGGGTTTTGGATTTTCTTTATGTTAAAAAATCCTTTAGATCCTCATTGGAAAACATCTTCTTGGGAATGCGACTAGAGGACACATATCTTCTAAGTGATAAGATGCCACCATTCTAGCGAGTCTTTCACTCTGTGTTTTTACAGTCTTTGTACATTTTCGCTCATTAATAGAAAATTGTGTATTAGTGTATCTTTGTGTTTATGGTCATAACTCTGATCAATTTTTGTTATATTATTTGATATCTGAGATATCTCTGTACATTTCTTTATTATATCTTTGCTCTCATTTCATGCTGAAAATAATCCGGATCACACCTATTGCGTGCGCTCCAAAATTAGGTCTTCCTTTCCAAAAGTAGGTCTTTCCCCAAAACATATCCTTCTCCAAAAGTAGGCTTGCGCCCAAAATAGACTTCCTTCTCAAAATAGGCATGTTCACAACACCAACCATCAAACCTTTGGAAGAAATAAAAAAATAAGAATGTAATAGGTCTCAGATATGAAAAGGAAGTCACCTTTCATATTCCATATTATACCAAACTGATCCAATTCCAGAGTGTTGGATTTCTTCAAGATATTTCATATTCACTTGCTCCAGTTCAAGAACAGATTTTGAAATGACAACATTTTCATCGAGTTGGCCATATGGAAGATCAATGTTTAGACAATCATCATCGAGAAAATTGTGGAAATAATAATCATCCTTTAGACAGATGTTCCAAATGCAAGAAATCTGCAAGAGTAAAGAACCACTATGGGTGGATCATTTCTTGGAAATGGTCATCAACAGTAAAGAAGATATATCACTCATATTGACGAATTAATTCTCGAGTATTGACACATATTTTAGTGGAAATATTTTCATCCTCTCACTTTATTCATGGAATTAAGAACCTTGCATCCTCTATCATAATGCATGGAGAAAAATTCTTGTGACATATTTTTGTAAATTACATGCAAAGTGTTGAACAATAACATACCTTCAAAAGTGTTGATTTCTTCTTTTGTATTAATGCATCTCACAAGAAATCCTATCAAGGAATGAAATATATTTGTACGAAGAATTTTATTTCTTAATGAGTACCGAAAATCACACCACCTCTTAGTTTATAATACTACTTTTTTACTAAAATAGAAGAGATGTCTCTGGAAAAAAATTACATGGTTATTTTGATAGAACAGATACCCTTCACCTATGGCTACTATGTTAACCAATGCTTATTGGTTATCTGATTTGTAACATGAGTAACATAAATCTTGTCTAAGTTGTAACAATATCAATATAATTTATACGTGGAAGGGTGTAAACCCGATAAGAGGTTTGAAACTTAGATCGCTAAGTTACCAGAAACAGGAAAAGGGAAGCAATACATGAAACATAGGAAACAAAGTCAAGGTATCCACTATATATAAAAAAAATCAATCATATGTAACAATGTGTATACTGTGACATCCCAAAAAAAAAAAAAAAGTATTTTTGAAATTTAAATTTGTTGGAAATTTATTCTGTTTTTAGTAAATTCGAATTTGGAAAATTTTTGCCATTTATGGAAATTTCGAATTTCGAATTTGATAATTGTAATCAATTATTATGATTGTTGGGCAGAGACCTGATTTGACCCAACTAACTATTTGACTATGACACTTGTATGAAAACATAATATTTTATATTGATTACAGGAGGACAAATGGAACAACAATGTTAAATTTAGCTGACCATGACTCCATGAGTGGGGAACATGTTGGAACTACCTCTAGGTTGATTATTACAAGTGGAAAATCAATGATTTGGCCATTAGTAGCACCCTGAAAATCAAGGATTTAGAAAGCTATGAAAATTCCCAAGGGAGGGAAAAAGACCTAGGCAAATTGATAAATAGCATATGTGAGGAGGCAAGACACTGCCAAGTATGCTAGGGAAGAAGACTATTGATTTACTTGTTGTTATGAACACTATTGATTGAGTGTGAGGCAAGAGAAATCTGTTGGAGATGAAGGACATTGCTGAGGAGAAGTTATTTCCAAGTTCGCCCTCATGGATTCATGGTCAGGCTAGGGGGTGACTCGGGCAAGTAGTTTGGCTGCCCTCTTCTATGGTTGGGCGGAACATGGTTGTTCCCTTTGTCTTTCAGCGCATTATTTCAGATATGTTATTTCTGTCCTTTCTCTAGCTGAATGTTATATGGTGAAATACTTGATAGAATACATCTGTTAATTCAATCTAGGAATAATATTAAGGACGAAAGATCGAATACATCTTATTGAACTTAGGAACTGCTAAAATGTCTCTATACTAGTTCGGAATGGATTATCTTTGTTGTAACGTATTTTTTTTATGAAAACTAATTCCTGTAAGTATACTAGCTGAAAGGATATGCCTAGAAGATTGGATCTGTGGTTTGGATTACTACTATAGTAAGATAAAACATTGTAGTTGAACACCCCACAATTAGATTGTAATGCAGATTGGAGTTACCTACGCATTGAATGCAGATGGAGAAATTACATAGTGTATATATATATACGAAATACATCGACATGACTAAAGTTAGATCAGTATATAGGTTTTATTAAATCGAGGAGTTGGAAACTCTCCTTAAAAACCCTGTTATAAAACCAAATGAAATTAAATAAGGCCGCTACTCTATTATAAGTCAATACAAAAGCAGAATACTCAACGAGAATAAGGGCTTGACAATAGTAAGACAGAATCTAACTCGTGTTGTTCGATCGTTTAAACCTTTGCACAAAAAATAAGGGGTCTGATTGTAGGAATACTTACTATATGCGGTAAGATTAAATTTTTGTTTCCTATTAATATACTTGCAAACGAACCACTTGGGGTTCATGACCGTAGTCTATATCGAATGGGACCACTACAGTTGTACAATTATGTACTTAGAATGGTAAATTTGAAAGGGCTTACAGTCCCAATCTGTACATACCAAAAACCCCAATTCGGGACGAGATCCTACTAGTTTAGGCATGTTCCAAAAATTTTACGCATTCAATTATCAAGTCGGTTTATGAACAGATGGAAATAGACATAGGCTAAGTAATTACCAATGCTAAAGTTTGCATATATATAGTTATAGAACACATGGAACTCTTGAGAACCACAACATATCCCTAGTAATAAGCAAGTCCTTATGTTCTTTATATATATTTTGTACGAAGTTGATGGGAACATATAATACCTTCATGCAGGGTAAAGAGCAAATTAAATTACTATGAATTCCTGTATAATTGATAATAAGAAGTATCTAGGAAAATAAACAGAATAACTAGTAAACGATTCAAGTTTTGAAGTACAAAAACCCCAGTTTCGGAAATGGAGGGAATTATGTTAAACTCATAAGCAAATCAAAAGTGCAGAACTCGCATACTCTTCACATTTATCTATAGTTGATTTGATTCAGTATACGATGACTAGGTTACAAAGAATAGTTGTCAAATTTTCCTTTTTTTAATAAAAAGTATACATAACATAGGCGGTATTCACCCCTATTGTTTTCTCGACTTCGCCTTGAAACAGAGGAAGGAATAATTAGGGAGTAAGCCCCTTCCATGTTATGATTTCCACCACAACCAGATGAAAGATTTGTGTACCCTACTAATCCTCTGTAACATTAACATAAAGTAGGGCGTACTCTTGACTAATCAATATACAAAGTTTCATCGAAACTTCTTTATAAACAATAAAGATGGTACATAGCCTCGGTCATTAGCACCAATGAACTCTAAAAGCTAAGGAATAGTGTACTTGTAACCAGTTTACCTTTCGCGCGAGCGATAGGGATCGTCCTGAGAGCCTCATGGAGTTTGAAACTCCTATAACAAAGATTCACCATTAAATCATTAGTAACACATACGAAAATAAAATAAACAAGAAGATACAATAGAACCATAAATGGAGGTAACAATAAATTCGATTTATTACTTAACTCATGGTTGGAACCTGGAAAACTTGTTCTTGTTGCGCTCTGGTTAAGTAAATGTCCCAAGTCGGGGAATTTGGTATGGGTATTCCTGATGGGTGCCTCGCATCAACGAAGTCCCACCATTAGTATGATACCAAGCCGCAAATATTTTCTCATAAAGGAAATTCAACAGTGTTATTTTTTTCCAACTTTTCACTGTGTAAAACACGAAATACAGATAGATGAAAACCCTATGTAAATGTTACTAGAAATGTCTATTCTGTAGCTAAGTGGTTAATACATCCTGAAACAAATAACTGAGGTATTATTTTTAAGACAGTTCTATTCTAAGAAAAGAAAAAACTAACACTGAACTCTCAAGGCTTACGCAAATATCAGAAATCGATAAGGACAATAATCCCCTTTTTATACCCCAAGCCTCAAAACAAAATATTTGAGCCATCGAAGTCTTTTCCAAGGGTGAATGTAATAGCCTTTGAAGGACATGAGCTTATATCGGACTCTAGAGACTCATCTACGAAAGGATACGAAAATCGTCAGAGATAATGATAAACGAAAAACCTTAACTTAAATATGTACAACAGAAGACATAGAACATCGTTTTCCCTATAGCATTTCATTAAACGACCCTATTATTCAAAGCTTTGTTTCGAGGTAAAAAATCCTTACCAGTAAGATGGACTTCATTGCCTGCCTCGAGGATGTGACCCAAATCAACAGAATCACTGCCAAAGATAGTGATACGCATGCCCATTCAGAGAATCTCACAATAACAAAGGAAGGATTGTTTAACCCTAGGAAGAGACCTTAAGAGAGTGATTTAATGCTGGAAGTATAGGGGTTGTTTGGGCCATGTGACAAGGTTCAGGTTGGTGCATTTTGACTGGAAAGGAATTGGAAAGGGTCATCAAAACTCGTGCCTAAAGACCCCATTAATGGCCAGATGTAGAGCTTTAACTCTTGCTGACAGTTATACCTTTCCACCCAGGCTATGCATCAAATGTGTTGTTAACTTGACTCCTTTATGACAGGACTAGTAAGGTTGCATTCTCTTAATTGTTGACTTGTAGTTACCTCATATCCAATAGTGTYGTAGTTGTGTTTTCATTACCCAAACATCGCTAAGAAAAGGGACRGGGTTACCTCGTTACTAGACACGCTTAGTTGTTAAAGGAACTCGATTTTGTTCAACCAGCAAGACTATAMTACTAATCTCTAGTGGTGTATGATTTTCTCACCCCTTGCTTTTACGTTAGATAAATGAATTATGTTAAAGATGATATTATTCAGTCCGATTTGTGCGAATACATAAATCCCATGTCTAAGAAAAAKATAGGTTTGTAGGTCTAAACCTAAAACTTTATAGACACTTGTTATGAATAGGGATGTGGGGTTTAAACCATAGATAAGTTACTGCACTATTAGATTAATATAATAAGGTTACTACATGAAGAGAAGTACTTAACTTACCTCACAATTTTTTTTTTATGTTGGCATTTTGAGGTATATTACATATGGTATCAGAGCAAAAGTTACAACACTGGGCCTGAACAGGGCCATATTAGTTTCTTAGTATATATTCTAATTTATGTAAAACTAATAAACCTTATGGTTACAAACATAAAGCCCTTTCTGCTTTGTATTAATTATGGCAGCTCAAGACGATGCAGAAATCAGGATGGAAGGAAATCCGCAGCAAGGACCTCCTAGAGATACAAGACAGAACAGTGATGGAAGCTCACCCACAGAGGTGTTGGAAACAATGAGGAATCTTATTGTAGAACTGCAGATTTTTAAAGCCGACAATGAAAAATTGAAGAAAGCACAGCAGGAATAGCAAGAAATAAATGAAGTTATGTTGCGTAGTATAGTGACCAAGAAAATTCCAAAGGACAATAACCATGACGAATAGGTCAGCAAAAGGGCCTCCAAGAACTCTGGGTCGGAAACAGAAAAAGGATACAATTCGTCTGAAGGAACACCTTCAGCTGAAGACAAAACTAAACTAGACATAAAAAGAAAACAAGTAGACCACCTTGAAGGAGAATTTTAAAAGATTAAACCAGCTACCTTTGATGGAGAATCTAGGACATGAGAAGAAGCAGAGGCATGGTTGTTGGACATCAAAAAATACTTCCAGATCTATAACTATTCCAGCAACATGAAGGTCAGAATGGCCATCTACAATCTGAAAGGAAAGGCCAGCATTTGGTGGCAAGACCTGAAATTGGCCAAGGGCCTAAAGGAGAAACAATTGGAATGGCCTGATTTTAAGAAGTATTTCAAGAAACAATACCTTTCTAAAAGTTATTATGAAAGGAAGATGGAAGCATTTTACAAGTTACGACTTGGACTGATGACAATGGAGGACCTTATAAATAAATTTCTGGAACTACTAAGGTCCGTACCATACATCCGGGAGGATAAGCTAAAAATTCAGCGGTTCTTAAGTTGTTTGCCACAATCCTACAGGGACAGAATTGAGTTTGACAACCCCAAATACTTGAGTGAAATATTCAGGAAAGAAAGAATGTGCTATGAGCAGTATAAACAACGGTCAGAATTTCCCAAAGCTTGGAAGGATAAGAAACAAGATCGAATGAATCAATGGAAGAAGGGATTCAAGCCAGCTCCTTATCAGAATACAACAAAAATCTTTCCGAGAAAGGATTTTCACTCCAATCATCTGAATACGCAAGGCAGTGGTAAACTGGTAAACATGGGAACGAAGAAGTTTGGGGACAACTCTCGTGAGCCATTAAAGTGTTGGGAATGTGGAGAGCCTCATCTAACGAGGAATTGTCCACGTTTAATTTCTGCAAACAGAACTGTTGTTCATAATGTGCAGGAAGCATCGACGGTGGGAGACGTGGACAGAAGCCTGCATCGGATAAATGCAGCCATAGATGGTCGACAAGATGACCACCAGTCCTCGGTGGTATAAATTGAAGGTAAAATCAATAACACTTGAATTTGTTTTTTAATTGACCCTGGAGCTACGTTAAGTTATATTACTCCTAATGTGGTAGAGTCAAATAAACTAATGAAACTGAAGCATGCAAAATCATGGCTTGTACAACTAGCAACAGGTACTAAAAGGAAGGTAGTTGACTTTGTTTCTGACTTTGAGTTCAGCTTAGATGATCAAAATATAAGAACAAATCTGAACATCCTACCATTAGGATCTTACGATATGATTATCGGGATGGATTGGTTGGAACAACACAAAGCAGTACTAGATTGTTATATAAAGATACTTAGTTACAAAGACGAGTTTGGCACTGCTAGAACAACCCAAGGTATACAAAAACCTGTATCAGTCAGACAAGTTTCAGCGATGCAACTCAAGAAATGTATGAGAAAGGGATGTCAAGTCTATGCCATCCAAGTAACGAATCTGTTAAGAAAAGAGGATAAGCCAAAGTTAGAAGACTTTTTTGTCCTACGTGAGTTCAGAGACATGTTCGTGGATGAGATACCAGAATTACCTCCTAAAAGGGAAATAGACTTATCCATATACCTACTACCCGGTTCAGCCCCTATCTCAAAAGCACCTTACCGAATGAGCCTACCAGAATTGACATAATTGAAAATACAATTACAGGAACTGTTGGACAAAGAGTATATCAGACTAAGTGTTTCACCATGGGGAGAACTAGTCCTCTTTTTGAAAAAGAAAGACGATACTCTAAGACCATGTATCGATTATAGACAACTAAACAAAATGACTATCAAGAACAAATACCCCTTACCAAGGATAAATGATCTGTTTGATCAAGTAGGTGGGGCCAAGATCTTTTCAAAGTTGGATTTACGATCCAGTTATCATCAAGTTAGGATAAAAGATGAGGACATAAACAAAACATCTTTTCAGACAAGATATGGACACTACGAATTCGTAGTCATACCTTTCAGACTCACTAATGCACCAGCCACGTTTATGTGCCTGATGAACAATATTTTCAGTCAGTACTTGGACAAGTTCATGGTAGTATTTATCGATGATATTCTGGTCTATTCAAAAATAGAGGAAGAACATGATGAACACTTAAGTATAGTTCTACAAATGTTGAGGAAACACAAACTGTACGCCAAATTTGAGAAGTGTGACTTTTATCAGAAATAAATACAATATCTAGGACATGTAATTTCAGCAAAAGGCATTGTCGTAGACCCGGAGAAGATAAAATCCATTAGGGAATGGTCGGTACCTAAGGATGTAGCGGACATCCGGTCATTCATCGGAATCACCAAATATTATTGCAAATTTATAGAAGGGTTTTCCAAGATAGCCTACCCTATCATGTCATTACAAAAGAAAGGGACCAAGTTTATATGATCAAAGAAGTGTCAAGACAGTTTTAACAAGCTCAAGGAATTATTGACAACTGCACCCATATTGAAGGTAGCAGACTCAGATAAAGAGTTCAGCGTATGTGTTGACGAAAGCAAAGAAGGACTAGGTGGTGTCCTAACTTAGGAAGGAGGCATTACTTGTTATGAGTCCTGGAAATTAAAATAACATGAGTGAAATTATGTCATTCATGAATTAGAATTGACAGCGGTAATACACGCCTTAAAAATGTGGTGACACTACATAATGGGCAAAACAATTCTACTAATGATGAATAATAGAGGGGTAAAATATCTGTTTAGCCAACCAGATCTTAATGCAAGACAAGCAAGATGGCTAGCCTTCTTAAGAAAATTTGACTTTGAAGTCAGACACATCAAGGGTAAGGAAAATAAAGTAGTAGACACTTTAAGCAGAAGAGTCCATGGGTTATTTGAGATAAATATCAACAACGCAGAAACTGATCTGGAACAAAGAATAAGGTCAACAAGTAATAATGATGGAAATTACACTAAGATGATGGCAGAATTACAAAATAGTACCACAAACTCAGATAAAACAGATCTAAGTATCGACAAGAAAGGACTATTACGATTTAAAAACAGAGTTTACATACCAGATTCAGCAGAGTTAAAACTAACAGTTTTGGACGAAGTGCATAAGAAACCATATTTTGGCCATCCAGGTTACCAGAAGACAATAACGGCACTTAGAAAACTATTTTACTGGCCTAATATGAAGGGAGAAACAGTAGAGTACTTGGCTAGGTGCCAAGATTGTCAGCAAGTTAAGGCTGAACACCAACATCCATCCGGCCTATTACAACCTTTATCAGTACCAGAATGGAAATGGGAGACCATATCACTTAACTTTATAATAGGTTTGCCTAAAACTCAGAAACAAAATGATTCTATCATGGTTGTAATCGATAAACTCAGTAATTCTGCACACTTTATTCCTATAAAGTCTAGTTTTAAAGCTATAAACTTTGCTGAAATATTCATGAAATAAATTTTTAGACTACATGGTATTCCTAAAATGGTGATTTCAGATAGAGACGTAAAATTCAAATCCTTTTTTTGGAAGGAATTTTTTGCAGGGATAAATACTAATTTGAATTTCAGTATGAGTTATCATCCACAAATGGATGGACAGACTGAAAGGACAAACCAAATCATAGAGGATATGCTTTGCATGTACATAAGAACAAAACCGAACAAGTGGGAAGACTACCTTCACTTGGTAGAATTTGCATATAACAATGGGTACCAAACTTCGGCTAAGTTAAGCCCTTTTGAAGTAATGTACGACAAAAAGTGTACGACTCCAATTAGTTGGGATAACCCAGCTGACAGACTCATGGTTGGACCAGAGATGCTCCAAGAAATGGAGAACATGGTAAGGAAGGTACAATAGAACTTGAAAGAAGCACAAGACAGATAGAAGAGCTATGCAGATCAGAAAAGAAGACACTTGGAATTTGAAGTGGGTTACCATGTTTATTTGAAGGTAAAAGCTCGAAAAAGTTCGTTAAAGTTAGGGAATTGTGCGAAGTTGGCACCCAATTTTTGTAGGCCCTTCGAGATACTAGCTCGAATTGGACCCGTAGCATACAAACTTGCACTCCCAACTAATCTAAGAATTCATAATGTATTTCATGTTTCCTTGTTGAAAAAGTATATTCATGACCCTACTCATATGATTGATTGGAACTTGGTACAGGTGGAATCCGAAGGCGAGTTCTAGGTAGAACCCCTGCATATTCTATACCAGAGAAAAATAGCAATTCAGAACAAAGCCATCACTCAGGTAAAGGTGCAATGGAAGAACTTTAGTCCTGAGGAGGCCACTTGGGAGTTGGAGGGAGATTTGCAGAAATCTCATCCAATCCTGTTCCAAGGAAGAAACAAACACTGAGGACATTGTTATACTGAAGGGGGAAAGGATGTGACATCCCCCAAAAAAAAAATTATTTTTGAAATTTAAATTTGTTGGAAATTTATTCTGTTTTTAGTGAATTCGAATTTTGAAAATTTCTTCCATTTATGGCAATTCCAAATTTTGAATTTGATAATTGTAATTAATTATTATGACTGTTGGGCAAAGACCTGATTTGACCCAACTAACTATTTGACTATGACACTTGTATGAAAACAAAATATTTTATATTGATTGCAGGAGGACAAATGGAACAACCATGTTAAATTTAACTGGCCATGACTCCATGAATGGGGAACATGTTGGAACTACCTCTAGGATGATTATTACAAGGGGAAAATCAGTGATTTGGCCATTAGCAGCCCCTGAAAATCAGGGATTTAGAAAGCTGTGAAAATTCCCAAGGGAGGGAAAAAGACCTAGGCAAATTGATAAATAGCATATGTGAGGAGGTAGGACACTGCTAAGTATGCTAGTGAAGAAGACTATTGATTTACTTGTTGTTATGAACACTACTGATTGAGTGTGAGGCAAGAGAAATCTACTGGAGCTGAAGGACATTGCTGAGGAGAAGTTATTTCCAAGTTCACCCTCATGGATTCATGGTCAGGCTAGGGGGTGAAT
>SNQJ01S0028855.1:125559-148612 GCA_010110895.2 Picea sitchensis
CTCTACAAAAGGTGGATTAGAGTCATCAAATAAAATATGAAAGTGGTTGTCATCCCAGAAATGACAACTATCTATATACCAATCATCACAATCGGCCTCAAAATCATACCAAGCATATATTTCTTGATTATATTCATCCCTGATGTCCTCCATAAAAAATATGTGTTGCATGTTATCCAATGAATCTTGAATACTACGGAAACTATCATAGAGACCATTTGCAAGGTCATGCAATCTAGCATCCAATGTGTCATACAATTTGGATTTGAATGCTTCAAGAATTACCTTGCGGGTTTGAGAGGAAATAGACATATGATCACCCTATGAACTCTTCGGTCCCACAGTCGTCATGAAAAAACCCAAAAAATAGAACAATAACTTACTGCAGAAAATCATGGCGTTTTCCAGAAAAACACTAAAAAACTGTTGAATTTAAACTGCTCATAACTTCACTTCCTGAACTTCGTTTTGGCTGATTTTTTTTTTGAAATTGGGTGAAATTGTGAGAGGAACTCAGATCTGTAATTGTTTTTGGAAATTCGGCCTCCATATACTACAGAAATAAAATAAAAATAAAAAAACCACGCTGCTGTCTGCGGAAAAAACCCTGAAAAATTGCAGATTTTAAAACTTCAATATCTTGAATTCCCGGACTCCGTTTCGGATGATTTGTTTTTTCAACTTGGGTGTTTTTCTGAGAGGAAATTAGATCTACAACCTTTTTCTGCAAATTTTTCACCTAAATATACCGAAATTGTCTGGAATGTCGTGGCCCTCTTTTTTCTTCTCTGAAAAAAAATCTACAAAAATAAAAAATATTTTCCCACAATGTCTGCCAAGGAGAACCTTCTAAGAAGTCCTCTTACATTTATTATATCTAATTACCCATTTATTATATCTAACTACCATAGTGGGCCTTATTTAATAATATAGTGGACCTAGTCCACCTTACATTGAATGACCTCCATTATTATCACTATGGGCCCTCTGGGCCCCCCCACTACCTCTCTAGCTACCTTACATAGAAGCTTCCACTTCTAGAAGGATCTTCCTCTAGATGCTTATTTTTAGTATAAATAGGAGTCGAGGGTATGAGAACCCTTGCTTGGATATTATTGTAATGGAGCATTGCTCGACTAGAGGTTTCTCCCTCGAAGAGGCCCTTGAACATTTCTCTCTTAATCAAAGTGTTATTTATGTTGTTGTTCTTATATCATTTCTGTGTTATTGTGGAGATTATGCAGGTTATATTACTGTTATTCTGCCATTTCTAGCAGTTTATTTATGTTCTGCATACTTTTTATATCTGGTATATTACACTTTCATCCACGCAGTTAGCCCAATCAGCATCTGAATAGACTGATAGTTGAAAATTTTGATTCCTAGGATACCATAGGCCATAGTTCATTGTTACTTTAAAGTATGTGAATATTCTTTTGACAGATAACAAATGACTCGGTTGAGGTGCAGCATGATACCTTCTTGTCATTCCAACAACATGCATTATGTCTGGATGGGATGTTGTGATGTACAATAGGTCGCCTATCATAGACCTATATGAACTCTAATCAACATCAGGTGAGTCATCATCCTTTCTTAACTTACATCTAGTGACCATAGGTGTGCTCATAAGTGTAGAATCTTCCATTTGAAACATTTTCAACATTTCTCTTAGATATTTCTCTTGTGAAAGAAATATTCCTTCAGACCTCTCAGTAATTTGCAGACCAAGAAAAAATGGCAGTTCCCCTATCATAGACATTTCAAATTCAGATTGCATGGCAGAAGCAAACCATTGTACCAATGAAACATTATTTCTTCTGAACATGATGTCATCTACATAGACCAACACAATGAGAAAATCATTACCCTCTGTTTTGATATATAGATTGATGTCAATTGTTCCTCTCTTGAACCCTTTGTCTTAAAGATACTTATACAGTCTATAATACCAGGAACGAGGAGCTTGTTTCAACCCATATAACGCTTTCTTCATCTTGCAAACAAAGTCAGGGTTATCTGACAGTTGGAAACCCTCTGGTTATTCCATATAGACTTCTTCTTTTAGATCTCCATTTAGAAAAGATGACTTGACATCCATTTGATAGACTTTAAACTGTTTATGACAAGCATAGGCAAGAAACATTCTAATAGCTTTTAATCTTGCTATGGATTCAAATGTTTCATCAAAATCCAGTCCTTCTATTTGAATATATCCTTTGCAAGCCAATCTAGCCTTATTTCTTACAATATTTCCTTGCTCATTCATCTTATTTTTTTAGACCCATTTGGAACCTATTACATTTTTATTTTCTAGCCTAGGAACGAGTTCCCAAGTGACACTCTTTTTAATCTGGTCCAGTTCCTCATTTATTGATTTTAACCAATTTATTTCTTTACTAGCTTAATTAAAGTTATTGGGTTCCACCATGGATATGAAGGCTATATGTGATTGCTCGGTGTCTTTCATTATCCTTCTCCTAGTTTGTACAACTTTGTCTTTCTCACCAATTATCTGACTTTCAGGATTATTCTTTTTAGTAATTCTGGAGGAAGGATTTGATGTTGATTGTTGTCATGACTCTTCTTGTCTGGGTGTCTCTTCTCCACCCAATTCATCGTCGTCTTCTTGTGACTATGAGATTTATTGTTCTTCATTTTCATTATTCTCATAACCTTTTTCATCTGGCTTAGTGCTTATTCTATGTTGATCTTTTACAGGAGCTTCTTCATCAATTCGAACATCAATACAATCTACTAATTTATGCATTCTTTTGTTAAATCATTTGTATCCTTTACTTTTCGTTGCATATCCTAAGAAGATACCTTCATCAGCTCTACTATCAAATTTTTCTAGATGATCATCATTATTTTTGATGTAGAATTTACTTCCAAATACTTTGAAGTGTTTGATTGATGCAAATCGACCAAACCACAACTCATATGGAGTTTTATCACTATTCGGCCTTAGATGCACTTTGTTTAGAATATGAAAATCCATGTGAACAACCTCCACCCATAAGGTTTGTGAAATGTCCCTTTCACCCATCATAGCCCTTTCCATCTGCTAAACTAATCTATTTTGGTGTTCTACAACTCCATTTTGTTGAGAAGTAACAGGAATAGTATATTCTCTTTTAATTCCATGTCTGTCATGAAATTCTTTGAAATCTCTTGACAAAAATCCTCCTCCCCTRTCTGAGCAAATTGCCTTTAACTTCCTTCCTTTCWAATTCTCATCTAACGCCTTAAATGTTTTGAATTTCTCAAACGCATCAGATTTCTTTCTCAGAAACGYAACCCACATAAGTCTGGAGAATGCATCAATGACTAGCATAAAGTAACATTCTCCTCCAATTCCTTCCTTTCACGATGGTCCACAGAGATCCATATGAACAATTTGAAGTGGTTTCTCTGAAGATGTGAAACTCTTTGACTTTAATTGAGCATGAATCATCTTCCCCATTTGACAGGATTCACATACATAGTTATTAGGCTTAGATATTCTTGGAAGGTATTTCACAGCGCCTTCATTATTCAGTTTGACAATATGATCAAAATGCAGGTTTCCAAGCCTTCTGTGCCATAACCAACTTGCATCAAATTTTCTTAAATGACATTTCTCCTTATCTTCCTTCAGAACATATACATTATTTTCAGTTCTAACCCCTTTTGCAATCAACTCTCCTGTGTTTACTGTCTTTATTTTACAATTCTTGGCAGGGAAAGTGAATTCACATCCACTTTCACATATCTGACTGACACTAAGAATATTATTCTTTAAACCATCAACAAATAATACATCTTGAGCTTTGCTTCTTCTGTTACTTAAGCTTACTAGACCTTTACCTCTGATCTTTCCTGGAGAATCATTTCCAAAGGTCACACTCCCTGATTTATTTTCTTTGAGTAATAGGAACTTACTTTTGTCACCTATCATATGGCTGGAGTATCCACTATCAATATACCATGGGTCTTTTTTTATTTGATATGACAACACTAATCCACACTTGTTATCTTCATTCTTCTTCCAAAACTTGATGTTTTCAGGTCTATGATTTGAATCTGGCTTATAGTTATTTAAGCGACATTCTTTAGCTTTATGTCTGTAATTATGGTAGATGTAACATTCTGGTTCATTGAATAAAGGATCATAACGATTGTTATATTTAATCTGTGTCCTTTTCCCATCCATCACATGATTTGCAGTCTGTGGTCGTTTGTTACTTTGTTGTCTCATTCTTTGTTGTGGTAGTTATTTATTCCTTGGTTGTCTTCATTTCTCATGTCTAAATCTTAAAGAACAATTTACAGCTTTGTGGCCAAAGTTAGAGAAGTAAAAACAATATCCATAGAAAAAGTCTTTGTACCTGGAAAATGGTTGTCTTCTTTGAGCAGGTTGATTTCTTCCATGCTGATGATTTCCTTAAGTAGAGGGTGTATTATTTCTTTGTTCTACAGATTCAGTTCTGATAGCTTTTCCTTCACTCCTCCTTGGTATTTGATTCTCTTCCTTTGTTTCTGCAGGTTTGTTGTTTTCAATGGTTGTAGATTTGAAAAACTTGATGGATTCTTTGTTGCTTGGTTGACCACTACTTGATCCCTCTTCATAACCCAAACTAGTTTTCAACTTTGAATTCCTTTATTGATTCAGAATGGAGGCTAATCCTTCTTAGGCTTTAATACTTGTGAGATTCTGATGATATAAGGCCTGGAATTTCTCTAGATCTTTTCTAACAGTCACTACTTCAGCTTCCAATTTTTCACCTTTTGTTTTGGCTTCCTTCAATTGTTGTTTGAGGATGTCTACAATATTCCTAGCTTATTCTAACTTAACCTTCAATAGAGCAATTTCTTCAGTTGGTTCATTGCATGTTTTCTCATACCTGAGCAGTAATTGTTTTTGTTTTCTTTTCTTTTCTCTGAGTCTACCAATCTCTTCCATGGAACTGACAAGTTCTCCTTCAAGATATACTACTGATTCATAATCAATGAACTCACTTCCTGTATCTTCAGTGTTTATATCTTCTAAATCTATTAGCATGATATCATTTATTTTATATTCAATAGAAGAGTCATTGCTTTCATCATCTGAGGGATCATCATCATTGTTTACACAAAGGATTTTCTTCTTAAAAATATTCTCTTTATAGACCTTCTTGTGTTTGTGCTTCTCTTCATCGTCATATGTCTGATACTTTATTTTGTGAGGACACTTAGATTCAAAATGACCTATATTACCACAGTTGAAACATTTGAAGGCCAGTTTACCTTTCTATTTTCCTGATCCTTTCTTCAGTCTTCTCACAAAGTTTGCTTCAATCTCATCTATATCGGAATCTATTTTTTTCTCTACTTTAAAAGATGCCTCTCTTGTAGTGGATTTACCCTTGGTGATTCTCATTTCATAAGTAGTTAGGGTTCCAAGAAGTTGATCTAGTGTCAATGTTTTGAGATTAGTTATTTCCTCTATAACAGAGACCTTTGAGTTAAATCTCTCAGGAGGAGATCTTAATATTTTTCGGACTAGAAATGATCCATCTATCGTTTCACCTAGGCCTTTCATAGTGTTCATGAGTTCTTATATATGTAATAAGTACTTACTGATATTTTCATCTTCATACATCTTTAACTGCTCAAATTTAAGTCTATGAGTCTGAAGTTTTGCGTCTTTCACATTTTCATTACCTTCATAACTACTTATCATCTTGTCCCACATAACTTTTTTTGAATCGCAGTGCATGACTTTGACAAACTCAGCTTCATCAATTCCATAGAGGATGGAATTCATTGCTTTTGCATTAAACATGAACTCCAACTTATCATCTTTTGAGGCCAAGACTACAGGCTTCACATATCTCATTTCAATGGCATCCCAAACATCAGCACCCAGAGACATTAAATGTTTTCTCATCCTTATTTTCCAGAAGGCAAAGTTTGTTCCATCAAATGGAGGGGTTCTATTAGTTGAACTTCCATCATGACTAGTCATGTTAAAGCTTATGGATCTACCTTTGAACAAAGGCACCGGCTCTGATACCAATTGTTGGAAATATAACTGAGAGGGGGGGTGAATCAATTATAATATAAGATTGAAACCTTTCTTGTTATTTTGATCCCTTCTATATTATTATTTACTTTGTTGTTGATAAATTAACATGCATAGATATACAATATTTGATCAATCACATTGAACACACAAAGACACTAATTTTCATGAGGAAACCCATAAAGGGAGAAAACCTCTTCTTCTTCGGATGTCAATCAAGATCCAACCTTCATGTACATCATAGTATTTGAGCACCAACACAAATATGAGGCTGCAACCTCTGATAGCAAGCTACAACTTGCGGAGAGCACCAACTCTCAGATTTCTCTAGCACCAACTAGATGGAAGCACCAAATCCCAGAATATCTTCTAGCACCAACTATAATTTAGAGGAATATAATCTCCCTAGCACCACCCTACCACCCTGATTGAAACTTAAAAACTTTACTTACTTGCTCTATCTTTGATATGGTCTGTTACAGCTCCATGTCTCCTCTACCTTCTTCAGCTTCTATGCTCTATTCCACTTCTGCATCTTTCTTCTTCTATGCTCTACTCTTTTTCCTCCTATGCACGACACCTCTTTGTTCAACATCTCTTATACATTTTATTCTTTTTTCATACGTTGCATTCCTTTTCGATGCACCTCTTCTCTACTCATTTTTTTCTTCTTACTACCACCTTCTACGCTCATGCATCAGTTCACGAAAATAAAATTCTCTACATATATTTACCACTCCAAGTCCTCTTCCAGATCATCCTGGCAACTATTCGTTACACTAGCTCTCTGTTGCATCTCAATTCCTTTATATATATCCTCTTCTATGTTCTGCATGTCATCTTTTCGCTCAGTGCTCTCCCGGGTCCTCATCACAACTCTGCCACTTTACTGGCGGTTACTCATTGTCTATTTATCATCAGTGCCCATTATCCTGAGATTCCTTTTCTTCACTAGCAGTTACAGTCAATCGACTTACTTGTTGTAGGTAAATCAATTCTAAGCCCCTTCCTTTACGTGACCACTGGCAGTGACCACATGACTATTCAAAAAGCACTTTGCGATCTCGGTCTAGTGAGTGTTAGCTCATTATTTCAATATGACCTTGGGAGATGATATCATGTGACCACGTGATTGCGGGCATGGCCAAAGGTGGTTTGAGGGAAACCCACTTTCTTCCCTGCAATTCACTACAGAGCTCCATGTATGCCTTTGGCGATACCCTGGTTTTGATTACGACTCGCTCAAGAAAAATTAAGACCCGAGCATGTTTTGGCCCTGTAATTGAGCATGATCGTTGATCTCCAATCCCTTGGAGATTCCACTCAATCAACAATTGCTATCTGCCTTCCTTTCCTCCTTCCACACGCGATCCCATATCTCCATGATTTGTTGACACGTAGCTCCCTTCCAAATCAACGACTGCAGTTTATTTCATGATCCTGGCTTCAGGAGTTTCAACTCTCAAACCCTTCTTTCCTTCGTACGTTAATATTTCAAAGTTGATGATCTGCAGACACTTATCCTCCTTAATCCAATGACTATCCTCCACTCTGGGACTTCAGTCTTCGGTAATTTCAAACCTTTCTCCTTCGTGTTTTCCCGGAGTAGTTTCACCTGGAGTCAATGATGTATTGACAAGTACCCTCCTGCATGATCAACAATCATAAGTGACTTCAACCCTTTGGGACTTTACACTGATCAATGGTTCATTCTCCTCCAGAGTGGTCACCTTCTAAATAATTCATAGGCGGTGGAGATCGCTTGTTGTTGGTTAACACTTCCACTTACACTGTGCTTCCACTGTACTAGATCAACGGTTGAGAATGCACCCGAAGTGATCTTCAGATTGGACAACTCGTATCCACTTTGGGACTTTGGCATTTGGGACTTCGGGACTTATGGCATCTACTGGTGGTAAAACTCTCGAAGTAAAACTTTCGGAGTGACATAACATTACGCACGTTACCTGTTGACTTGGCACGGGTCGAGTGGTTTCCATGTGTTCTTGCTAATGAGGTCTGCTACATGTCCTTGCTGAGATGGTCTGCTGACGTGGTCACCTGATCTGACACATATTCATCTACTTGATCTAACGGTCAGAATAATATTCTCTAGATCCGATGGTCCTTATTAATCTCAGACGATCTGATGCTTGAGATCTTCTTCGGATGATTCAGAGGTYGAGAATTTGTTTTCTCTCTTTGGTACTCCGGGCTTCGGGTATTTCAAATCTCAAACTAAAACTGTCGAAGTGATTTCTTTGGATYTCACGATTTGTCACCACATATACCTCTCAATCTGACGGTTGAAATTTACTCCGGCTCTCTGGCTCTCCGGACTTCGAGAATTTCAAATATCAAATTGAAAAATCTTGAAGTGAGATTTTTTTGAAGCATAACCTCCTCACATCTTTAGACCCGAAACGGATGATGTTAGTTTGATCAAGATATTAGATCAATGGATCGATCTATCTACGATGAAAATTTTCCTTAGATTAAATCCAACAACTCTCCATCTTTGATTATCCTATCCTTCCACTTAATTTGATCTGACGGACATGAAGACTCTCGAAGCAGATCCACGATCAAGGATTTTGATCCTGATCATGTTTATGTACTGCACTTTCCCTTCTGAGATTTGATCTCTGCATAATGTTCACTTCTCCTCATGAGCTTATGTTTTTCATGTTTTCCATCATCACTATTGTTCTTACCATCAATGACAAGCACATGCTTCCTATAAAACATGCCAACATTCTATCCCTTTTTCCTCTTCTAGATGAGTCTTCAGGATGATAACTTATTTTTTTGTTTCATCAAGATCATGGTCTTTCTTTTCATATTTATTCAATTTTTCTTTCTACTTTTTACTCTTTCCTCTAAGTCTATCTATTTCTTCTAAGGAACTAATAAGTTCTTCTTCAAGATTCACTTCCTCATCAATATCTTATGAATTTAAATTTGATTTTTCTTTTTAATTGTCTTCATTTTTTTTATTAGTAGACTTTGTATCCATGACCATGAAGAGGAATTAATATTTGTTGATATCATAAACATATCCATTACTTTATTCAGGTGAGTTATTGTCCTTTCTAGGTAAAAAATATTCTTCTTAATATATTTTCCTCTTTTGCATTTATAGGGTTTTCTTTTACTATTATGTTCTTCTTCATCATTATTGTCTTCATCGTTGGTGTCTTCCACTTTTTAATATGGAAGTTTAGAAGCAAAATGTATGACTTTGCCACAATTAAAACATTTGAAGGGTAGCTTACCTTTGTATTTTTCAGATCCTCTTTTTACTTTTCTCACGAATTTTGTTTCTTTTGTATATGATTCATAGTTGGAACAATCATAGGATTTGTATCATTTTGTCTTCTTTGATTCTTTGAAAGTTGCTTCCTTCAGTGCTAGATTTTATTTTTTTATACTCATCTCATATGCAATGAGAATCCCATGCAATTCATCCATTATTAATGAATCAAGATCCTTCATTTCTTCAATGGTGGAAAATTTGGCATCAAATCATAAGGGGAGTGACCTTAACACATTTGGTATAATCATCAATTATTCAACCTTTTCACCAAGTCCTCCAATGGTGTTGATGATTTAATCAACACAGAGATGATGGGATGAAACATTCTATTCATCTTCCATTTTCAGGATCTCAAACAATCTTCTATGAGTTTGGATCTTTTCCTTATTAACCTTTTCATCGCCTTCATATATATTTTTAAGCTTGTCCCAAATTTATTTTGTTGATCTACAATGCATCACCTTAACAAACTAAAATTATGATAAACCACACCATATGGTATTCATGTATTTTGCATTATTTTCACTAGGCTTCTTCTCGACACATTTGTTGGTGGAGTTGGTGGGGCTGTATAACTAGTCATGAATGATTGTCAAATATTCAAACCAAGCACCATTATATATGTTCAAATCCTTATGCTCCAGAAGGCGTAGTTTGTTTTTTCAAACAATAGAGCCGTATTTTTGGAGAAACCTTCTTGACAAACCATGTGTTCTCCCAAGATATTCCTTCCAGCGGTTAAACTCTTTCCAAAGAAGCCTGATTTGATTGGAATGTTTAACTTATCCTTATATAGAGAGGGTGGAGGGGTGAATCAATATAATATACCTTTTACTTTAAATGATCATTAATCAATTATTCATCATCTTTAGAATGATAAATGCATGTAAACTCAAATCATAGTACACAGAGTTTAATTTGGAAACCCTTATGGGAGAACACCACAAAAGCTTATCTTTATAAATGTTTGTAGGCACCAACCTATTGGAGACACCAATATCCTAAGCTAAGAACCAACTCAGTAAGACCTGTATAGGAACCAGTCTGAGATATTTATACACACAGTACTTCTGTCTTCACCTGCATGCTTCATACTTCATGCATTTCACAACATCGTCGTACCCTTAACTTTCATGCTCAAAGACCTCTTCTTGCTTCATACCCCATACATAGCTTCAAACCCTAGTCAAATTTAACCTTCAAGTCCTAACGAACCCCATAGCATCATTCCTAGAATATAATTCCAGACTATAGCATCACAACATCAAAACAATGCACTTTGTAGCATCATATACCTTAATCCTTTATAGGGCACCCTTAAAATCTCCTATAAAACTCCTCTTGTGCACCTTTAGACCCAAATAATACTCTCCATCTCCTCTTGCACACCTTAGATCTCTTATGCACAATTGTACTTGGTTTTATTGCTTTGATACTCTTCAAATGTGCACATATATCTTCTATTTATAGTGTATCTACATTCACTTATGGGCTTGACCTGACAAAATCTTTCATATATCCTCATTTCTATCGATTAGAGGGAGTGCCATATATCGTTGGAAAGGTATCAGAATATGATTTTCAACAATATGTCCTATGTTGTCATTTGAGCTACGTATTCAAAGTAAAAAGGCCTTCAAATATAGGGCATCCAAATTGAGCATCATAAATCAAAAAACAATATTGACAACAATATCCATCTTGCAATCTTTATCTTGGAAATTTGTAGTCTCCCCCTGTCTTTGACTTCATTGAAAACAATATTTCTAACACATACAAGTATTGGGTTCATAAGTACAAGTTTCATAAGGGATCATATTCCATGAGGGTTGCAACCATGCTTTGATAGATTTGTCTAAAATATGACAGGGTTGCAAAACTTTTGCATAAAATATGACAATTTTTTCTAGGAATCTTGATCATTGAGGGGATGTCAAATTCAAGGCTTGAACATCCATGGTTGGATGGGTAAATGAAGGAATTCTTTAATCTACAAAATTTTCATAGAATTGAAAGCTCACAAGCCATGGGTGGATGCCATGGTGAAGGCTTAAATCATTTAGTGGTTTTGCGGTTTGAAGGCACAAAATGTTTCAAGGTTTTGATTATTTTATGGTTTCTAGATGGTTTTCCACTTTCATTGACAGATCAAACTTGATATTTCAAAATTCCTTAGTGTCCTATGTTATTACTTCTATGTTATAAGATTCAACCATTGTACTGAGTCTATGGAACCTCAGAAACCAAGTAATTGATTGGTTACTAATATGCCTAAAAAAATCCAAGGGGAAATTTACGGTCCCTGTTGACCTACTAGGACATGCACACTCCTGATAATTGGAGGGAATAAACTTAGTCTATGCCAAGGTTTTCAGTGGGATTGTCTATTTATATGTTAATCCATATACCATATGCAGTGGATAAAATTTCAATAAATCCAAATGCATAAATAAACACAACAATTTGCAACTATTAACTAATAAAAAATAAAGTTAGGTTAATTATTAATTGCATAATCTACATGAGAAGTAAGTGGTGAGAATCATACTTGAGAGTTGTAGAAATCGACTTACTTACAATGATTTGAATGTAGAATTGTGGCAGTCAAATATTTGATCCATCAAGTGCAACTGAGTGTGTGGGGCGTGTTAGCACTCTGTAAATTTTGTCCAAGATGATAGACAAATGACAGAGGTAACTATTTCTTCTTTTAGAGTGCTCAACCAAGCGAGTTGGTTTGATAGGGCGTGTTAGCTCTAATTTATGTTTTCTATCGTTTTCTCCTCTTCTTCTTCACTGCCTGCTTGTAGATTTCATCCACGTGTTCATTGATGACTATGTCCCTCATAACAGTGTTTAATCTGACCCCCGACTTTGATTCAGTTACAAGCTCTGTATGAAATTTGATTTCTAATATTTGTGCAACCCACCTTTCTTTTTCACTTATTGGTAATCTTGAAACATTAGTTGAGAACCTTGATGCACTGGACACTGTTCGATTGGCGTTATCCATATCTTCTGACTTTGTAGAGGCCACGATTTTGTCTCCCTTAATTTTACAGAACTCAAGAAATCGATCTAGCTCAAGATTACTCCACTTATACATGGGACGACGATTTTTGGGAGCAGAATAACGCCACCCATACTTGAATATCGATAGTTATCAAGTTCCAATCATTAATCACTGACAAGATTACTTGCATCCATGTTTATTTACCATGCTCGACCAATTCATTTCAAATGATTAACCTTTGAGTTCGTTATCTGGAAGTGTTCCCCTGACATTTCATGGTCGTGAAGTACCCGGATGAGTGGTGTTGTAGGAAAATCTCTCTGCGGACAGGTAGATTGCCTCAAAGAGCTTGACCCTAACTCTAAGACAGAAAATGCTTAACGTGGACACTGACTTCCTTTCAAATCTATCCAAACTAACATATGAGAAGGGAAGATAACAGAAGTACCTTTTTATCGACGTTTTTCCCTGCACGCTCCTAGTTGCGCTTCGATCCTTTGCTCCTCGTTGGATCCTGTGGACAAAACAAGATACGACCACTTCCTACTCTATTGACATTAGCTTGAAAACAGATCTATCTATCAATGATAAGTTCATGTAACATCAGACACAAACTAGAAAGAAACAGTCCAAGCGTGTCATATTAATGAGAATAACGACAGCAATGCTTACAATCGTAGATGCGAATGCGACAGCTTCGTCAAGTCCTCTTCGTCTAACCCTTGCCTGAAAGGTCCACAACCTGGATAACATCAGCTTCACTGATCACTCTCCTTTGGCTGACTGTGTGTTTTCTACAAGATCATAGGTTTCATGCTAGCAGTTTTCCTCCTCTTCCACCATCTTAGAGCCTGCTTATATAGGTTAAGAGGATCTTAACCTCTTGAGTTATCTTTAGAACAAGTTGGGAACCTTCTTCTTAGATCAGGGATCTCTTGATGAAACCAAGAATTCGAATACAACTGCCTCCTAATCTTGAAAGATCCTCTCCTTATTCTCCTCAACGGGCCAACCACCATCTCAGATTAGGCAGCGCTCCCTTAGAAGGGGCATCAGAGCGTTGGAGCGCTCCTTGAGAATATTAGGGGAAGCGCCAGCGCCCTCAAGGTGAGTAGCACTCATTCAGGAGGGGCAGAGGAGCGTTATAGCGCTCCCTGATTCCTTATAGGGGAGCACCAGCGCTCCTAAGGATAATATAGGGGAGCACTCCCCCTCAAAACCTTTGTTTCAAAGCCCTCTTCAGGTGTTAAGAGTTCCTTGTAACAAGTGGCGTGCAGTGATTTGACCAGTCGTCGCTTTCCCTTACATGAATCCTTGATTTGACATATTAGAACACGTGACATCAGGGATTTTGCAAAAATGGTTTTAAGAAGACTGCCTTTCACCCCGATGTATCTCTGAGGGAACCACGCATCTACGACTGACACCATGGTGGTTTTCCTCGACCCTCCCTTGATTAGTTAAGTCTCGTGTTGCTTCGTCGCCCGATATGGGTCCCAACCATTTGATCTGGGTTGCCTCCAGATCAACAGTCTGTAGGAATCCCTCCTTCGTGCTCCCTCTATATTTTTCCATATCTCCGTCGTATATGACCTGAGCTTCCAAACAACGCCATGTCTCTACACTGATTTAGTCACCTGCTAATATTAAACTCAGATTTGAAGCATGATCGTCATGGTGATAACATAGGCTCCAACTAGGGATGATATCATCCTTGTGAGGTAGCAAAGAACTGTAGACCCGATGCCTTCTTCATTGGGCTACCTTCAAATGTGTGTGGGCATCCTGTTTCATCTTGGAGACTGAATCGTCAAATCTTAAAACCTGCTTTTTCGAATTGCTTCCCATTGGATGCTGAAAAATTACTGTTAGGATCTAACTGTACATACTACTAGAAAACAATGTTTGATCAACAAGCTTATTCACACACTCCTACCTACCCTAACTGCTAAAAAAGGACCGTCAATCAAATGAAATCATAATCCCAGTGTAGCCATGACATCATCCTATCCATTGTTCGTTTCTTTTGTACTTCCTTGTTCAAAAACCCTTCTGCTGATGATTCATTCAAAATTTTATCTATAAGTCCAATTCTAAAAAAAATTGAAGGGCCTGAATTGTTCACTTCTCCCAACAATATCGCAAATAGATCTTATAAGATATGCATAAAACAATCATTGCATTTCACTCCTTCCACTGCATTTTTTTTTTCAGGTGATTCAACTTGTTGATTTCTATCGAAAAACTGGCAAAGTTTTTTAGAAGTTTGGTAGTAAATATTTCTTGCGTCATAAGATAACCATGACTGGAGGAACTCATCTGATGTAAAAGGACTTACATTTGATGCAGACATTGATTTGTTGCAACCCTCTATCATTGGTGAATTCTGATTATAAACCTCTCCCATATAATGTGTCTTGAGATCATGAATCATATGGAAGAATGTTTCCTTTTCGGGATTCATGACAGAAAAGTAAGCTTCCTCTACAACTGTTCCCTCGCTGCTTGGAGTCTCCATAGGTGAAGATTCAAAATCTCCATCCATGTCTAGGCTTTTCAGAAATAGGATCAATACGTCATTTTCAAGGCAAGAAAGGCAACCTTTACATACTTTGTCTTGTTGGGAATATTGTTGAACAACTGCATTAGTTTTAGGAGAAGAAAAACGACCTTCAACAACAATTTATTGATCAGCTTATTCTTTAATCTGATGTTTAAGCGAAGGTTTCCACTCTGAATTTTCCAAGTAATGATTTTTCAATGCATGTGAGTGTAGTTGGTTTTCTTCAATTATAACAACCTTTTCATGTAATACAGTACTACTGTGAATACAGTCAGAACTCCCTGTTTTCTCTGAAGTCTCATGATTCTCTTTTAACCATTCAAAGGAAGAAAAACATAAGGGGAGAGAATTTTTATCTATAAGCCCACTTCTTTCTTCACTTTCAACTTCATGCTTGGATATCTTCTGATTTGAAATGCTACTTTGTTTCAACAGTTCGAATGAGGAAAAGAACAATTGCAAGGTTCTGTTACTTGACTCAAAACCTTCTTCATTTTCTCCAGTGTCGTCATAGGTACATTTCTCCATCTCTTTGGATTGTTGGACTTGCGCACTTTCAGCTTTGTCTTCGATCAATGACGACACCTCTGAATTGACAAGGTCTTCTACAAGGTAAGGAATAGGATCATCGAGTGCCTAAGAAGAGTGCTCCAATATCTTGTCAATACGTTTCATTGGTTTGGTGTGACTTTGCATTAGCACAAATTTGCTTGCTTCTCAAAAATTTGACTGCAGCAAAGCACAAGGGTAGAGAATTTTCTTAGGTTGATGCAATACTCTGCCCTTTGTAACTGTAATATGCAGGTTGACTTATCTCACTGTACTACTGAAAAAGAAAGTATTCAACATCACAATCCTCCTCATATTTTTCATATATAGGAAAATCAACTATCTGTGAGATGTCATCTAACAAGAATATATTAGGGACATTGACCTGTTCTTCAACAAATGTATTTGTAATCTCATTCCATTGACCATCTATAAATGAATATAAAAAACAATCATCCCTTTGCTCATCATGAGATGGATCAACACCCCCTCTTTCAATAGGTGGAATATAATTTTTTTCAGAATCATTGGCATTGGAAACTGCAAGAGGACCTATGGTATTTTCAAATCTATGCTCAGGATCCCAATCAACCTCTTTCCTCTCATATTCCCTTTCACCTTCTTGGGCATTTGGTCCTTTATTTTGAATCTATTCACATGCTTGGATGTTGTGTTGAACGTCCTGAGCATCATAGAACACTTTTTGTAAGGACTTGGATCTTCTTTCCATAAGAAGGGGGGACGAATATGGATGGAGAGTAGTTGCATAATGGAGCATAGAAGCAACTTCGGTGGGTCGAATTTATTTGGGTAAATTTTGATAGATACTGGAAAACCTTCTGCTGAATACAGAAACAGTTTCATTGTCCTGCTTTTCCAAAGCATAGAACTCTTTAAGTTGTAGGTCCAAAGACTTCTTATTGCCCCAAAACTTTAAAAAGATATCCTTCAATTCCTCCCATGAGCTAATTTCCTCTGGCTGCAAATGTTTAAACTAGTCTTTGGTGTCTCCTTTCAAAGATTGAGAGAATGCCCTCATACAAACATCATCGTGTTCAATCTCAAACAAATATATAAAATGCTCAAACCCTTGGATGTGTTTTTTAGCTGAGATGTTATCAAGTTCCCCATCAAACATAGGTAGGTACTCATAGTGTTTTGGAGGAAAATTATGAAGGATGTGGGGTAACTTCAAGGGTCTGTATCTATGCTGGGTCTTGGAGGGTGTTGGATCAAGTGCAGGAGATGAAATATCAACCCTAGTTTCATGAGGCTCGTCAACTTGGTTATGGTCATCACGTAGCCCAGATGAAATTTCTTTATCAAAATGAGTGATAAACTGAGGGGACGTTCATGTACTTTTAAGAGGGGGATATATATTTTTTGGATTGTCATGGTCATTATTTGCATGCAGTAAGCAAAGAAGAACTTGCCTAGCATTTTTTAAAAAGGACCAGAGACAACTTATACCAAATAGCAAAATGATCTGAAAAAAATCCCATTTTGAGCATTTGTTTTCTTTCATAATGCTTGGCAATTTCTTCTTTCGGAGTGCTCAACCAAGCGAGTTGATTTTCTCCGATGCTCTCCATCGTCTCTTCTCTGATTTATGTTTTCTGTCATTTTCTCCACTTCTTCTTCGTTGCTTGCTTGTAGATTTCGTCCACATGTTCATTGATGACTAGGTCCCTCATAACAGGGTTTAATCTGACCCCGGACTCTGATTCAGTTGTGGGCTCTGTATGAAATTTGGTTGCTAATATCTGTGCAACCCACCTTTCTTTTTCACTTATTGCTAAGCTTGAAAAATTAGTTGAGAACCCCATTGCACTAGACACTATTCGATTGATGTTATCCATATCTTCCGACCTTGCAGAGGCCACGATTTTGTCTCCCTTAATTTTACAGAACTCAAGAAATCGATTCAGCTCAAGATTACTCCACTTATACATGGGATGAAGATTTCCAGGAGAAGAATAACGCCACCCATACTTGAATATCGGTAGTTATCAACTTCCAATCATTAATCATTGACAATATTACTTCCAGGCACGTTGATTTACCATGCTCAGTCAATCCATTTCAAATGATTAACCTTTGAGTTCGTTATCCAACGACATTCCCCTAACATTTCATGGTCTTGAAGTAACCAAACGAGTGGCGTGCGGTGATTTGACCAGTCGTCGCTTTCCCTTACATGAATCGTTGATTTGACATATTAGAACACGTGACATCGGGGCTTTTGCAAAAATGGTTTTAGGCAAACCGCCTTTCACCCTGATGTATATTTGAGGGCACCACACGTCTACGACTGACACCATGGTGGTTTTCCTTGACCCGCCCTCGATTAGTTAAGTTCCACGTTGCTTCGTCGCCCGATATGGGTCCCAACTATTTGATCTGGGCTGCCTCGATATCAACGATCCGTAAGACTCCCTCCTTCGCGCTCCCACTATATTTGTCCATATTTCCATTGTATATGACTCGAGCCTCCAAACAACGCCATGTCTTTACACTGATTTAGTCACCTGTTAAATTTAAACTCAGATTTGAAGCATGATTGTCATGGTGATAATAGGGAGATTCTCCACCCAACCAACCCCTCCGTCAAGTCAAATGAGATCCCCCGAGATCTCAATCAACTACCTATTCCATCTTATAAGCCTCTCCATCAATTTGCAGACAAAATATTCCACACTTCTTTCTCCACTTAATTATTAATTGCATAATCTACGTGAGAAGTAAGTGCTGAGAATCTTAACTGAGAGTAGTAGAAATTAACTTACTTACAATGATGTGAATGTAGAATTGTGGCACTCCAATATTTGATCCATCAAGTGCAACCAAGTGTGGGGGGGCACTCTCCACCCAACCTACCCCTTAGTCAAGACAACCAAGAGCCCTTGAGCTCTCAATCAACTACCTATGCCAACTTCCAAGCCTTTCCAACAATTACACAAGAAAAAAATTCCACACTTCTTTCTCCAGCTTCATTATAGAGAATTTATTTTGTCCTTCAATGCAAAGAAACTCCATGCATAGGTTCCACTTGTCACCATGAAATTTTAACATTTTCTTAATTTAGTTTTGTTTTATCCCTTTTTATTAATTCTTTTCTTCTTTCTTTGTATTTTTGTTTTATTATAATTTCTTAGTTATTTTATTATCATGCTATTATTTTGTTTATTATTATCCAGTTTTACTTTAACTTATTATTATCTATTTATTTATTATTTATTACTTCAATTGAAAATACAGAGAATTACATTTGTAAACATATGCTAGAATATATGTTGAGATTTACATTAGCTAGGGCTCTTGGATATGATGTTTCTATAGTAGGACAATATTACATGGGTTTGGGATTTGGATTATGAGAGTATTGGTTCTCAATGTCGACTCTACCAACAAATAGGGAATCTCCAAGATTCTTTTTCTCAAGTAGCAAAGGACCTAAATCTAAACTAAAAATTTGGCAAGTATGTGAGAAGCCATATCCATAGGATAATGATGCAAAAACTATTTCCAATTAGCAAATTATTGATTTAGAGAAGGAAAACATTATTTGTCTAGAAGCATTCAATGAGGAACCCTACGCTCCCTTGGAGGATAGAAAAGAAGACATGAATATTGAGCTTTCCTCCTCGAGGGTGGACATTGTACATGAACCCTCTCCATGGGGAATGAAGAGATTTCATAAAGTCAAAACCTCTAATTTTGGTGAGGAACTGGTTCCCTCAATGAATCTTAATCGTTTACCTTTTGAATTATAGTTAGTTACTATGGACCCTTCTTCATGGGTATATCATAAGGGAAAAAAAAAAGGGAAAAAAAACAAGATTGAGGATTATTTTTTGAAGGGACAAAAACAAAATGTACATTACTTATGTAGTTTTACTCTTGTAAGTGTAGTATGCACCTAAGAAGTTTAATTTCAATTCAAGTTTTTGATAGAAAAGATAATCTTTTCTTTACAAAAATAAAACTAACAAATTATATTCCTTATGTGTACCTTCAACTTCTTTATATTCCTTCATTTTTTAAACCTTTTTTTAATACATTCCACTACATGATGCATAGAATTTATCTCATGCTTGTGATTGTCAAGTGTGCCTTTCATTTGCTTCTATTTCATGGATTTCTCTTTGTACATCCTATCACTATCCTATGTAATTCTTTCATTTACACATGATCTCATATTTCCATGAATTCACCCATCTTCCTTCTTTTCTTATGGCTACATAAATATATTTACAATAACACATGATTATCTTGCATCAAATTCCTAATAAAAAAACTTCACATCCTCATGTACAACTTTTACACCATACTTGTTGTGCACCTTTACCTTCTTTTTCCAAAGTCTTTAATAACAATATAGTTTTTTTATAATTGTATCTTCCATTCAACGAAAAACAACTTGTATATTTCTCCACACATCCAAAAATATTTTCCAATGACACTTATTAATCTATCTTTTTCCTTGGTCTTTGACAGCTTACAACAATAATCAACTTTGAAATGCTTGTCTAGCACATTATCATCTTCTCTTTCGTATACATATAATCTATATATGAGATAAACATATAAACTTATTTTTATCTATCTCTTCCTCAATTACACCTTTCAAGAATGTTGTCTTTACATCTATCTCATATTAAAGACTAACCTAGACATTTAAATTAAAAAAATATTTTATCCTTACCTTATCCTCTTGGAATATGAATTTTCATCAAATGTCCATTTTATCACTAGAAATGGTGTTTTTTTTTAAGAAAAATACAAAATAAATATATATTATTTTATATAATTAGTTTATAATTTTATTTTGAAAATTATTATTATAAATTAAAAAGAAAACATTATATTTAATATAATTTGAAAATCTCTCATATGCGTTCCATGAATACATAAAATTTAAATTGAGATAAACCTATGAAGTTTAAATTGAAAATATATTTTATTCGTACTTTATCCTCTTATAATATGAATTTTGATCAAACGTCCAGTTTATCACGCGAAATGGTCCTTTTCCTCGAAAAATACAAAACATATATATATTATACTTACTATATATAATTACTTTATAATTTTATTTTGTAAATTATTATTAAGAATTTTATATTTCATACAGTTTGAAACTCTCTTATCTACCTTCTATGAATACATAAAATTTAAACGCAAAAGTTTATGTTATTTTCTAATTTTTATATTTTTTAGAAAATAGAAAAGCATTCTCATTTTATTTCATTTCATTGTTGTTACATTTCATTGTTGTTACATTTAAAACAATGGTTTAAGATATTATTAAAAATCCTAGAAAATCTGATCAATGTTTCTTTCATGATTGTTGATACTCGTAGGTAAAATACTACTTTTAGGAAATAGTTAGTGCTTTCAACAACTCGGTAAGATGCCACTCTTAATGCAATAAATTTAAGTTTTTTTAACTTGCAAATAAAAAAATAATAGAAATATAAATAACTTTAACCTTAACTTAGTTAAAAACAAAAAAACAAAAAAAAACAAGAAATCTAATTTTCTTCTTACTAAATTATTTTATGATTTTTTTTTTATAGAAAAATATGGAAAAAAATTAAAATTTGTATATTTATAAATGTAAAAAAAAAAACGTATATTTATATAAGCTTATGAAGTATGAACATATTTATGAGAAATGCCCCATCAAAAAAAACTTATATTCATATAAATTTATGAAGTATGAACATATTTATGACAAATGCCCCCACCGTTTTAAAGGTAATGGAAATTCACACAAAGCATAACATGACATCGAGAAAACAATGTGATTAGAATCATTACATTGTCACATGACATCATCACATATCACAAATATGCGTTAAATGTTTCCTCCCCGGGCATGAATGTTATGACAAGAGACAAACACCGTACAATAATACGTCACCTAGCGTTGACAAACTAACTACTCTTAAACCTCGTGATTACATTCATCACATATGATATGTGTAAAAGTTTCATCTTCTACTAGTTAATGGAAAATAGTTTAATCTAAATATTCTATAATTCTAAACATTTTAGAGTTTTAGAGTTTTTATGGCATATTTTTAGATTAATTTTTAGTTAAATTGGGTTAAAATTTGTTGGAATTCCATATTTAAGTGATTAAGTTTTTATCATTAAAATGCCCCATAAATATTTTAAAATGCTAAATATATTTATACACTAAAAAATAAATCATTTTCATTTTTTGGATCAGCCAAAACCTTTAAACGTTCACCAACCATGAGTTTGCGACTTTGCACTGTGTTATACACCTCTCATAAACTAAAATATTAAAAATATATTTCAACGCAAAAACTAAAATATACGATATTTCTGTTTGTATTTACTTAGGCTCGTATTTTCACGGTGAAAATAAAATGATAAGATAATTTTTCATTCGCTTCCTCTAAATCTGGTTTGTTGTTGGTCGAATATTGTTGTTGCATCAAAATTACATGTTATTGACTCAATCGTTAACAAATTTGGAAATAAAATGTGTATTGGGAATTGCATGAATGAACGAATATCTAACAAACACGATGTCGACGTGTGAGCTTAGCTAAGCATATGTCATGCTGACTCGACATGATTGAAATGTGTGCAACAGAAGAAAGGAGAAATATCATACTGGTGTCAGAAGGGCACTTTCTTTTCTGCCTCATTTGCGTTTGGATGGATTGCGTGCTGGGCTGGGCACTCACAGAGCAAAGGAATTCGCTTGGCCAAAATGTGGTGCATTTTACAAAACCAAGGAGAAGCGTCCCAGCGATGAGCGATCCGATTGTAGATTCCAGTCACCGGAGAACCGAGCCGCAAAGTAATCGGTTGAATTTACGGCTGGCCCTCCGCTCACCTGAATCTCCAATCGGGTTACGGTCAAGCATGTTCCTCCTGTCGGTGGAGATGGATTAATTGTTTACGTCTCTGGTTTAAACGCGGTGCATTTTCACGCCCAGAAGAGCGACAGATCATAAACTTACAATCCAATCTCGGCAACAGATTTATGTTTTTCCCAATCCATTCACTCAAATCTCTTTCTTTTCTTTGAATATTCATCAGATTTCATTTCCTGAACGCTATCTTGATTAATGTTGACGACGAAACTAACCAGGTGGTCTCAAATTGCTGCACATATGCATCAAATTGACGCACCAATAACGAAATCAAGAACTACTGGAACTCTTGCATCAATAAGAAGTTTCAGTCAAAACACCACCTCCACTACCACCAACGGTAATATCCATTCTGAATTCCATCGTATCTGCAGTACCAATTCTGTTTTTGCTCATGCTCATGATGCTTCTATGTTCTCTAGCGCTGCGCTAGCCGTACTTAGACGTCATGCCTGAAGAATTCCAATAACCTAATAGTGTTTACAATGTAACACTAGAGAAAATCAATTCTCAGTTCTGAGCGTTTTGGAATCAATACATGAACAAGGACATATGTAAATCATAAGTTTTGAATTGAAACAGAACCGACCAACAGCCAGTTGTTTTCTGATTCTCATTTGGGTAGTGATTCTACTTCTACGAGGGA
>SNQJ01S0028856.1:9940-22233 GCA_010110895.2 Picea sitchensis
TATGCATAGTTCTAGTGTTTTGGTATCCATATGATATCCTATACGATAAACAATATATATCATTATGGTTAGTATTATTGTGGCAGATAGTACATATGACAGGCTATAATTATAGTCTATATTGTTTATCAAAGCTAGGAGAGTTATGTAGAAGTGTATAATATATGATTAATGATAGTCTATTTCACAATGTGATATGGATAACATGTATTTACATAGACATGGTGGTTATTCTAAGGGCTATGACAGTCCTGGTCACAATTTGTTTTCAATAAAAAATAAGTGTATGATTCTAATCCAATAATGACAGTAATCCTGCTATGCATATAATAAAGGAATACATATATGTTTAATGGATTATCTCTGTGTCACAATCAATGTTGGAGAGTCAAGGAATTTTGATGTCCCCTAACAAAAATTTTAATGTTTTGTTATTTGGGAAATTTGGGGTACATTACAATTCATGTTTCTTCACTTAACTTATTTTACAACATAAGTCTGTTCTATTCAATGGTTGGGAATAAAATTTTTCCAAAGGATGGAATGAGGAACTGATGATGTCTCTCTCTCTTGAATTGTTTTGAGGGAACCCATTAGTTGGTGTTAAATCCCCCTTCCATTTCGTGTCTCAAGTCTTCTATGGAGAAAAAGAAACATCTACCATAGTTTCGTACTCAACCAAAAACCAGAGATGACTTTTTATTTTTCTATTTTCATCTCTGGATGTTTTTTTTTTGTCGTTATTTCCTCATTAGCAGCAATCTCCTAAAATATTTTTTATTTATTTTTTAGGTGGGATCTCGCCATTGCGGTTGAGCAAGGAAATATTTTCACTACGAAAGGTAATCGGGTTTCAACTTGGGAATCCCTTTTCTTAACTCATAATTCCAAGACTTTGGAATTTGATTATGTAGAGAAAATCCATTTATGGACTGGCTTTCAACATCAACACTCAAATAAAATTCCTGTGTATAAGAGTCTTGACATGGGTTATATCTATTTTTTTACTGTAATTTTTAACTCCTTGTAAAACTGGAACATAATACAATATTTCTATGTTCTATGGCATATGTTTCCTATCTACATCAAGTCAAAATAGTATGCATATTATTTTTGTGATATGTTTTTCCTTTAATACATGACTTCAGAATTTTTTCTTATGAGAGAGACATCTGATGAACAAAAAAGATAATCTATACTATAGGTAGAGAAGAATTTACATTATCTTATGTGTAAGTTCCTTCATTATAATTCTAGTATAATTTCAATACAACAATGGAGACATGAATGTGTAATGATTTCATACAAGAAAAATCCATCGATAATTTTTTTAATCTCATGGGAATCCGTAGATTACCACCAATATATAAAATTTACAACATTTTTTTGGGTTCTATATCCTTCTTATAATTTTTCCATTGCCTAGGACTTTCCATTCCTTTCCCTCCTTGGGAAATTCACATCTTTACCAATCCTTGATTTTTAGGGTCTACCAGTGATAGAACTCATGTTCTGACACTTGTAAAAATTAGCTCTAAGATAACTCAAACATGTTCCCCACTCATGGAGTCATAGTCAGCTATTTTTAACCTGGATGTTCCATCTGTTTTCCAACATTTAATTTACTAAAATATTTGTCTCATACATGTGTCCATCAAAAGAGGAAAATTGGAAAGTCTAACTTTTGTCTAACAGTCATAAAAATAATAATTACATACTTCCACAAATTAAAATTAAAATTTCCATAAATGGAAATTTATTTTTTTAACAACAACTTCAAAATAAATTGGTTTGAATATTTGAGGATGTCACCTCCTCTCCCCCTTAAGTATAACACTGTCCTCATTGTTCAAACCATCTCTTGCAATAGAGTTGGATAATATTTCAGTATTTCTTCTTCCAACTCCCAAGTAACCTCCTCAAGACTAAAGTGCTTACATTGCACTTTTGTGTAGGCGATGGCTCTGTTCTGAAGTATTGTTTCTTTCATGTCTAAAATGAATAGAGATTCCTCTTGAAACTCTCCTTATGGTTCCACCTGGAACATTTTTCAATCAATATTGTGAGTAGGATAATGAATATATATTTTTAATAACAAAACATTAAAAATATTATGAACTTTTAAATTTGCAAGGAGTGCTAGTTGGTATTCCAATGGTCCAATTCAAGTTAAGACTTTGAATGGACCACAAAATATTGGAGCCAACTTGGAACAACTTCCTATTTTTAGGGATTTCCTCCTTGATTTGACTTTGAGATATACATGCTCTCCTATTTTGAATTTTTGATGTCTCCTTTTTAGATCTTCACAGCTTTTCTATTGATCTTGTTCCTCTTTCAAATTCTTTTGTACCCTTTTCACCATATTTTGCATTTCTTGGAGGATTTCTGGTCTAGCCATAATCCTATCAACCAGATTATCCCAACTTATTGGGTTTCTACATTTCCTTCCATATAAAACTTCGAAGGGACTCATCTTAGCTCATGCTCGATACCCATTATTTTATGTGAATTCAACTAAGTGTGGATAATCTTCCCACTTAGTTTGTTTTGTTCTTACACAAATTTGTAACATATCTTTGATAATTTGATTTGTACATTATGTTTTCCCATCCATCCGTGGATGGTAACTTGTGTTGAAATTCATATTAGTACTCAAACCTGCAAACAATTCCTTTCAAAAATTGGATGTAAATTTAATGTCTCTATCTGAAATCACCATCTTAGGAATCCCATGCAGTCGAAATATTTATTTCATAAAAATTTCAGTGATATTAATCACTTTCTAATCAGATTTCACAGGCATAAAATGTGCAGAATTACTTAGCTTATCAATCACTACCATAATTGAATTGTTTTGTCTTTGAGTCTTAGTAAAAACTATAATGAAGTCCATTGAAATAATTTCCCATTTCCATTTTGTTATAGGCAGAGGTTGTAAAATACTTGTTGGATGTTGATGCTCAACCTTTACCTGTTGACAATCTAAACATTTAGACAAGTATTCAGTTGTTTCATATTTCATATTAGGCTAGTAAAAATGTTTTCTTAAAGTTGTTATCATTTTCTGGTATCCTAGATGACCAAAATATGGCTTTTTGTGCAGCTCATTAAGAATCATCATCTTCAATTCAGTAGAATTAGGTACATATAACCTATTTTTGAACATAGACAGTCAATTTCTATCTATACTGAGATCTGTAATATGTCGATTTCCCACATTTTTCTACAATTGATTTGTTGTTTTGATGTATTTTACATCATTTATGCTTGCAAATTTAATCATGTCCTCAATAGCATTTTCTTCTTTTCTCATAATTACCTCATATAACTCATTAGTTCTATGAATTAGTGCATATTCAACTTTATTTTTTTTTACTTTGATGTGTCATACCTCAAAATTGAACTCACTTAGAAAGGCCAACAACCTCGCATGTCTTGCATTGAGATCTGTTTGTCCAAAGAAGTGTTTTACACCACTGTTATCTGTTAGTAATAGAAATTTCCTTCCCATTAAATAATGCAGCCAAATTTTCAATGCATGAATTACAACTGCTAACTTTATATCATGTGTTTCATAGTTTCTTTCATGTTCCTTTAATTTATGTCATTCATAACAAATGACGTGTCGATATTGTGTTATTAATCCTCCTAATCCTTCTTTACTTGCATCCACACAAACTGTAAATTCTTTATATGTGTCTAACACCTTAAGTATTGGTGTTGTAGTTAATATTCCTTTCAATTTATCAAAATTATCTTAACATTTTATAGACCAATTATATTTCATCCCATTTTTCTACAGTGATGTAATAGGATAGGCGATTTTGGAAAACACTTCGATAAAACTCCGGTAATAACCAGTAATCCCAATGAATGATCTTATGTATGCCACATCATTAGGAATAGGCCATTCCATAATGGCTCTAATTTTTTTGGGGTCTACAACAATACTATCTTTTTATATTACATGTCCTAAATATTGTATCTTCCTTTGGTAACAATTTCATTTATCGAACTTAGCATATAGTTTATGTTCTTTTAGAGTTTGTAACACTATTTTCAAATGTTGTTCATGTTCTTATTCAATTTTTGAATAGATTAGTATATCATTAATAAAGATCAGTACGAATTTATCCAAATACTGGTTGAATATATTGTTCATCAAGCACATAAAAAAATTTGGTGCATTAGTAAGTCCAAACATAATCACTACAAATTCATAAGTTCATAACATGTTACAAATGTTGTTTTGTTTACGTCTTCGTCCTTTATCTTGACCCTATGATAACCAAATCTCAAGTATAGCTTACAAAATATTTTTTCTCCTTCAACCTGGTCAAAGAGATCGTTGATCCTAGGTAAAGGTTATTTGTTTTTAATTTTCAATTCACTTGATGATAATCAATACATAATCTTAGCGTTCCATCTTTCTTTTTAACAAATAAAACTGGTGATGCCCATGGTGAAACAATTGGTTTGATGCATTCTTTATCTAACAGTTCCTGTAATTGAATTTTCAGTTTTGTTAGCTCAGTAACACTCATTATATATGGTTCCTTCGATACTGAGGGAAATCCAGGTAGTGGATTAATAGATAAATATATTTCTCTCCTTGGAGGAAGTTCTAGTATCTCTTCTATGAATACATCCTTAAATCCCTGAAGAACTGCAAAGTCTTCCAAACTTGGTTTTCTTTCTCTTTCCAAAAGATTAGTTACTTGAATAGCATACACTTTGCAACCTTTACTAATACATTTCTTGAGTTGCATTGTTGATATTTGTCTAACAGAAACTAGTTTTCTGATTCCTTATATTTTTCTTGTTGTATTATTTTCATCCTTTTACACAAATGAATTTTCATAATAGTTCAGTATCACTTTATTCCTTTCTAACCATTCCATTCCAATTATTATGTCATACGACCCTAAAGTTAACACTTCATATTTAACTTTGTATTATTTCCACTTATACTTAGCTCACAATCATAAACAAATTATGTTACCTTTATTTTTGTTCCTATTGCTAACTGTACTAACCATGATTTAGCATGTTTTACCTTATTTTGTTTGTTCGACTCTACTAAAGTTTGGGTAACATATGTTAAGATATCTCTTGGTCTTATTAGTATAGATACATTGTTGTAGTGAATTTAACCTTCAACTTCCACAATAGTGGATTGATGATCTACTTGTATGCTATCCAAAGTTGCATTGATTTTATGGGTGTTTCTATCAATATCTCCAATTATTGAAGCTACTTGTAGATTTTGGACTTAATTTTTAATTGATGGGCTTAGGAGTGGATAGTTTCTCCACATATGGGGTTCTCCACACTCCCAACATTTCAACGGTTCTATGGAATCATACACTATCTTCTTGAATCCCAAATTAACTGGATTATTCCCCCCCTAAGCATCTTGTGTCCTAGAGGAATATTAATTCCTTTGGAATCCTTTAGTCATGTTAAGGTAAGGGGATGGTTTGAAACTTTTCTTCCATTGATTCAATTTATTCTCCTTCTTATCTTTCCATGACTTAGGAGTTTCAGATCTTTGTTTATGTTGTTGATAACACATTTTGGCCTTTCTAAATACCTCATTCAAAGATTTAGGATTATAAAATTCAATTATTCCATTATAAGACTGTGGTAGACAACTCAATAACCTTTGAATCTTTACTTTATATTCTTTGATATAAGGAACAAATCTCAACAGATCTGGAAATTTATTAATTAGATCATACATAGACATTTTTCCTAGTCGTAGTTCATAAAATTCTTTGGTTTTCTTTCATAATAACTTTCTTATAGGTATTGTTTCTTGAAACACTTTTTGAATTCTAACCATTCCATAATTTTCTATTTCAATCCTTTAGCTAGCTTTAGGTCTTTCCACCAGATACTAGCCTTCCCTTTTAAATCATAAATGGCCATTCTAACCTTCATATTACTAGAATAATTATAAATCTGAAAGTGTTTCTTAATGTCTAGCATCCATCCTTCAATTTCTTCACCAGTCTTTGATTCTCCATCAAAAGTGGAGGGATTTATATTTTTGAATTAACCTTTGAATTTATCCAATTGTTTTCTCTTCTTTCTTATAGATTCTTTCTTTTTTCTTCATGCGTGTGTCCTTAAAATAGTTTCTTTCTCTTTATGTTTCATGACTAGAATTCTTTGAGGAATTTTTATTGACTTCCTCTTCCATCTCATTATTCCTTGGAATCTTCTTTTTTTCTATACTACGTAACAATATTTCATTAATTTGTTTCTGGTCTTCCTGAACTTTCTTTAACTTTTCATTATCATAATTAAACACCTGCAATTCCACAATAAGATACCTCATCGTTTCCAACACTTAGGTGGCTGAACTTACTTCATTGTGATGTTCTGGGTTTCTAGGAAGCTCTTGATTTATTTTCCGCTCAAGTCTGTCTCATTCTCCATTCTGTTCTGACACTTTTACCAAAGACAATTTGGACATAGTATGTTTGTAATAGTAAATATTATTTGTTCTATTTTTCCTTAACAAAAATAACTTTTTGGTGTTTCCCTTAGGCCCAAGTGTTGCAACCAATATCTTTGATACCATATGTAACATAACCCATATTTACTACTGGAAAAAAAAAATAAAAAAAATTGTTGAATATTTTTAATCTTAGAAGAAATAAGGATATATTCTTCGTCGACTCTTCCTTAATTTAGATATGCTCTAAAAGGTAAGCTACAAAATTGTTATTTTTTTAACACTTATCATTGTTCTTTTAGTTCCATTAAGACTATTGCCATGTGTTATGTTAAGAACCAAACATCAATATAGCATAGAAAAACCTTAGGAAAAGTACTCAATGCCTTGAAAAAGAGATAATTTCAGATAATAAGCCTCTTCGAGGGGGCAACCTCCTTTTACCCCACTTAAATGTTCAAGTACAAGANAGCTTTCCTATTAATTCAATGTCTGTACATGGGGTTTCTTCACAACTCTCTGCTCTGCTCTCTATCTTGCTCTTCTATCCTAATGCTGAATAATAAATCAATTACACAAGGAGGGTGCCTATATTCGTTTTCCCTCCTGGAAAGTGAAACTGTCTAATCTATAACTAACCCTATCTACCAACATTTAAAACTGTTAAATGCCTTCTTATCTACATTACATTACAAGTGCGCTCATAGGAATGCATTCATTCAAATGACGACGCAACAATCTTTTCAAAGAAATCCAAAAAGGTATGCGCGGGTGCTGTCCAGCTATTCTTCTCTTTCCTCCACGCTGGCTCGCGTCATGACGTCGTAGATGCTCCTGCATCAATTTATGTACTGGATTTCAACATCAACACTGAAATAAAATTCCTGTGTATAAGAGTCTTGACATGGGTTATATCTATTTTTTTACTGTAATTTTTAACAACTTGTAAAACTGGAACATAATACAATATTTCTATGTTCTATGGCATATGTTTCCTATCTACATCAAGTCAAAATAGTATGCATATTATTTTTGTGATATGTTTTTCCTTTAATACATGACTTCAGAATTGTTTCTTATGAGAGAGACATCCGATGAACAAAAAAGATAATCTATACTATAGGTAGAGAAGAATTTACATTATGTTATGTGCAAGTTCCTTCATTATAATTATAGTATAATTTCAATACAACAATGGAGACATGAATGTGTAACGATTTCATACAAGAAAAATCCATCGATAATTTTTTTAATCTCATGGGAATCCGTAGATTACCACCAATATATAAAATTTACAACATTTTTACGAGTTCTGTATCCTTCTTATAATTTTTCCATTGCCTAGGAATTTCCATTCCTTTCCCTCCTTGGGAAATTCATAGCTTTACCAATCCTTGATTTTTAGGGGCTACCAGTGATAGAACTCAAGTTCTGACACTTGTAAAAATCAGCTCTAAGTTAACTCAAACATGTTCCCCACTCATGGAGTCATAGTCAGCTATTTTTAACCTGGATGTTCCATCTGTTTTCCAACATTTAATTTACTAAAATATATGTCTCATACATGTGTCCATCAAAAGAGGAAAGTTGGAAAGTCAAACTTTTGTCTAACAGACATAAAAATAATAATTACATTCTTCCACAAATTAAAATTAAAATTTCCATAAATGGAAATTTATTTTTTTAACAACAACTTTAAAATAAATTGGTTTGAATATTTGAGGATGTCACCTCCTCTCCCCCTTAAGTATAACACTATCCTCATTGTTCAAACCATCTCTTGCAATAGAGTTGGATAATATTTCAGTATTTCTTCTTCCAACTCCCAAGTAACCTCCTCAGGACTAAAGTGCTTGCATTGCACTTTTGCCTGGGTAATGGCTCTATTTCGAAGTATTGTTTCTTTCATGTCCAAAATGCATAGAGATTCCTCTTGAAACTCTCCTTATGGTTCCACCTGGAACATTTTTCAATCAATATTGTGAGTAGGATAATGAATATATTTTTTTAATAACGAAACATGAAAAATATTATGAACTTTTAAATTTGCAGGGAGTGCTAGTTGGTATTCCAATGGTCCAATTCGAGTGAAGACTTTGAATGGACCAAAAAATATTGGATCCAAATTGGAACAACTTCCTGTTTTTAGGGAGTTCCTCCTTGATTTGACTTTGAGATATACATGCTCTCCTATTTTGAATTTTTTATGTCTCCTTTTCAGAGCTTCATAGCTTTTCTATTGATCTTGTTCCTCTTTCAAATTCTTTTGTACCCTTTTCACCATATTTTGCATATCTTGGAGTATTTCTGGTCCAACCATAATCCTGTCAACCGGATTATCCCAACTTATTGGGTTTCTACATTTCCTTCCGTATAAAACTTCGAAGGGACTCATCTTAGCTCATGCTCGATACCCATTATTGTATGTGAATTCAATGAAGTGTGGATACTCTTCCCACTTAGTTGGTTTTTTTCTTACGTACATTTGTAAAATATCTTCGATAATTTGGTTTGTACGTTATGTTTTCCCATCCATCTTTGGATGGTAACTTGTGTTGAAATTCAGATTAGTACTCAAACCTGCAAAACAATCCTTCCAAAAATTGGATGTAAATTTAACGTCTCTATCTGAAATCACCATCTTAGGAATCCCATGCAGTCGAAATATTTCTTTCATAAAAWWTTTAGTGATATTAATCGCTTTGTAAGTAGATTTCACATGCATAAAATGTGCAGACTTACTTAGCTTATCAATCACTACCATAATTGAATCGTTTTGTCTTTGAGTCTTAGCAAAAACTGTAATGAAGTCCATTGAAATAATTTCCCATTTCCATTTTGTTATAGGCAGAGGTTGTAAAATACCTGTTGGATGTTGATGCTCAACCTTTACCTGTTGACAATCTAAACATTTAGACAAGTATTTAGTTGTTTCATATTTCATATTAGGCCTGTAAAAATGTTTTCTTAAAGTTGTTATCATTTTCCGGTATCCTGGATGACCAAAATATGGCTTTTTGTGCGGCTCATTAAGAATCATCATCTTCAATTCAATAGAATTAGGTACATATAACCTGTTTTTTAACATTGACAGACAATTTTTATCTATACTGAGATCTGTACTATGTAGATTGCCCTCATTTTTCTATAATTGATTTGTTGTTTTGATGTATCTTACATCATTTATGCTTGCAAATTTAATCATGTCCTCAATAGCATTTTCTTCTTTGCTCATAATTACCTCGTATAACTCATTAGTTCTCCTAATTAGTGCATATTCAACTTTATGTTTTTTTACTTTGATGTGTCATACCTCAAAATCGAACTCCCTTAGAAAGGCCAACAAACTCGCCTATCTTGCATTCAGATCCATTTGACCAAAGAAGTGTTTTACACCATTGTTATCTGTTAGTAATAGAAATTTCCTTCCCATTAAATAATGCAGCGAAATTTTCAATGCATGAATTACAACTGCTAACTCTATATCATTTGTTTCATAGTTTCTTTCATGTTCCTTTAATTTGTGTCATTCATAACAAATGATGTGTCAATATTGTGTTAGTACTCCTCCTAATCCTTCTTTACTTGCATCCACACAAACTATAAATTATTTATATGTGGCTGCCACCTTAAGTATCCGTGTTGTAGTTAATATTCCTTTCAATTTATCAAAACTATCTTAACATTTTATAGAGCAATTATATTTCATCCCATTTTTCTACAGTGATGTAATAGGATATGCGATTTTGGAAAACCCTTTGATAAAACTCCGGTAATAACCAGTAATCCCCATGAATGATCTTATGTATGCCACAGCTTTAGGAATAGGCCATTCCATAATGGCTCTAATTGTTTTTGGGTCTACAACAATACTGTCTTTATATATTACATGTCCTAAATATTGTATCTTCCTTTGGTAAAAATTTCATTTATTGAACTTAGCATATAGTTTATGTTCTTTTAGAGTTTGTAACACTATTTTCAAATGTTTTTCATGTTCTTATTCAATTTTTGAATAGATTAATATATCATCAATAAAGATCAGTACAAATTTATCCAAATACTGGTTGAATATATTGTTCATCAAGCACATAAAAAAATTTGGTGCATTAGTAAGTCCAAACACAATCACTACAAATTCATAATGTTCATAACATGTTACAAATGTTGTTTTGTTTACGTCTTCTTCCTTTATCTTGACCCTATGATAACCAAATCTCAAGTATAGCTTACATAATATTTTTTCTCCTTCAACCTGGTCAAAGAGATCGTTGATCTGAGGTAAAGGTTATTTGCTTTTAATTTTCATTTCAATTGATGATAATCAATACATAATCTTAGCGTTCCATCTTTCTTTTTAACAAATAAAACCGGTGATGCCCATGGTGAAACAATTGGTTTGATGTATTATTTATCTAACAGTTCCTGTAATTGAATTTTCAGTTTTGTTAGCTCAGTAACACTCATTCTATATGGTTCCTTTGATATTGAGGGAAATCTAGGTAGTGAATTAATAGATAAATCTATTTCTCTCCTTGGAGGAAGTTCTAGTATCTCTTCTATGAATACATCCTTAAATCCCTGAAGAACTGCAAAGTCTTCCAAACTTGGTTTTCCTTCTCTTTCCAAAAGATTAGTTACTTGAATAGAATACACTTTGCAACCCTTACTAATACATTTCTTGAGTTGCATTGTTGATATTTTTCTAACAGAAACTAGTTTTTTTATTCCTTGTATTTTTCTTGTTGTATTATTTTCATCCTTTTACACAAATGCATTTTCATAATAGTTCAGTATCACTTTATGCCTTTCTAACCATTCCATTCCAATTATTATTTCATACCACCCTAAAGTTAACACTTCATATTTAACTTTGTATTATTTCCACTTATACTTAGCTCACAATCAAAAACAAATTGTGTTACCTTTATTTTTGTTCCTATTGCTTACTGTACTAACCATGATTTAGCCTGTTTTACCTTCTTTCGTTTGTTCGACTCTACTAAAGTTTGGGTAACATATGTTAAGATATCTCCTGGGCTTATTAGTATAGATACATTTTTGTAGTGAATTTAACCTTCAACTTCCACAATAGTGGATTGATGATCTGCTTGTCTATCATCCAAAGTTGCATTGGTTTTATGGGTATTTTTATCAATATCTCCAATTATTGAAGCTACTTGTAGATTTTGGACTGAATTTTTAATTGATGGTCTTAGGAGTGGATAGATTCTCAACATATGGGGTTCTCCACACTCCCAACATTTCAACGGTTATATGGAATCGTACACTATCTTCTTGAATCCCAAATTAACTGGATTATTCCCCCCCTAAGCATCTTGTGTCCTAGAGGAATATTAATTCCTTTGGAATAATTTAGTCATGTTAAGGTAAGGGGATGGTTTGAAACTTTTCTTCCGTTGATTCAATTTATCCTGCTTCTTATCTTTCCATGACTTGGGAGTTTCAAATCTTTGTTTATGTTGTTGATAACACATTTTGGCCTTTCTAAATACCTGATTCAAAGATTTAGGATTATCGAATTCAATTATTCCATTATAAGACTGTGGTAGACAACTCAATAACCTTTGAATCTTTACTTTATATTCTTTGATATAAGGAACAAATCTCAACAGATCTAGAAATTTATTAATTAGATCATACACAGACATTTTTCCTAGTCGTAATTCATAAAATTCTTTGGTTTTCTTTCATAATAACTTTCTTATAGGTATTGTTTCTTGAAATTCATTTTGAATTCTAACCATTCCATATTTTTTTATTTCAATCCTTTAGCTAGCTTTAGGTCTTGCCACCAGATACTAGC